>JARFJB010001678.1:0-147500 GCA_036346205.1 Vesta saturnalis
TTTGGAATAATTCATTGTTTCACAGTAATTAGACACAAACAATGAATTGCAAAACACGCGTAAATGCAACTATTTTAGCAAACATAAGATACGTAACTGTCAAATGCAAAGCAATCTCTGATTTATTTAATTTGGTTATAACTGATTAATGTAGTCGTTTATGTTAACGCAAAATATTTCAAAAACGGGTGCCGAATAGAAAAAATACTAAGTATGATTTTATTTGCAGAATTAAATGTTGAATTTAACAAAAAAATATTTCTTCAAAAAAAGCAGGGACGTGCGTTTTTTCTTTACTTAAAGTACTATCTTTTGTAGTTTTTAAGGAATATTAAAAAAATCTTAAAAAAATTATTTTTTAATCAACTTGTATCTCGGTTATGAAGCATTTTCGGAAAAGCGTTTATGATAATTTGTCTTATTTTGAATCATAGAATCTCCAGTTTTCGTTTGTCGGTGATTTTAAAATACACCCTGATAATAGAAATATAATATATATATATATATATATATATATATATATATATATATATATATATATATATATATATATATATATAGTATATATATATATATATATATATTATATATATATATATATATATATATAATGTACAGTGCTAAATTATGGAATAAATTCAATAATTTAAATCGAACTTCAGAGAAAATCCATACCCGTCGATTTTTATTTTTAGACGCGGTTGTTCAAGTTATTAATTTATTTTGAGGTTACCTATGTAAGCGTGATGACGTCATTGATGATTTTCTTTAATGGAAAGGGAGGTGTTGCAATGGAACTTTTGAGAGATCTTTTAATTATCTCATCAGTCGTAGCAATAGTTTTGAGTATTTGCGTTACGTATACAGGGTGATTCAAGATTATTGTTGTTCTATAAAAATACAACGAACTAAAAGACAACTATTCCAAATTTGGTGTAGTAACAAATAGGTCATGATCTATCTTTTAAAATTATTTTCAAAAGTGCAACGTTGCCACTTCTACCAGAAACCCAAGGCAACTTTGAATATCAAATTGAATACCCTGTATTTATTGCATTTTGAAAATTCTAAGCAACTTTGTTAATATTCCTATACCGCCTTTAAGCGTACATAAATGACCTCTAAAATAAAATAATAATCTGACCAACCGCACACTTAAAAATAAAATCGACTGGTTTCGGAATTTTTTCTGATTTTATTTGGTTTGAAAGTTCTGTCATAATAATCTTTGGAAAAACTGATTCACTTCATATGTCGAGCAGTTTAGTATCAAGAATACAGAAATAATTCAGTTTAAAACTGACAACAAAAAAAGTAGCAAAAGAATAGATTTTTAGATATCTAGTTGGCAGAGTCAAATTTAAGACACTTACTACTTACTTCAGTACTTAATGGTACTACATTGTAGGTATTTGTACTAAGTGAATAACTGATAATTAATTAATAATAATGCACCATTAAATGAACACAACGAATTGAAGTATTAATTATGATTGGATGTGGAGATAAAACCAGAACGCAACTACAAGTATGTAACTTATTTAATACAAAATATCCTGATACACCTATCGGACAATCAACAGTTAGTAAAATTGAGAGAAAACTTAGGAAATAGGTCACGTTAAACACATTGCAAATGCTGTGTCCAAAATGTGAAAATCTAAAACTTGATGTTTTTAAGTTTGTAAAAATCCTTAGTAGTTAGAGCAATTATGATAAGGATTTAAGGTGGTGTTATTATTAAAAGAGAAATACATCGTATAAAATCCAGAATATCAGGAAGTCAATATACCGGTTTCGAATAGTTTTAGAAGCATTAAACTTAGAACTTATTAAGTCTTGTCAAATTTTTTGGATGAAGCTAATTTTACGAAAATTGGTGTCAATTTCCAAAATTTATTAAATACTTAAAAAGGTATATTATAAAAAGGTATTATTTGCGATTTTTGATATATTGCACTTATTTGAGCAGTTTAAGGTAACATTACATATTATATATATATTATATATATATATATATATATATATATAAATCGACGTTTATTTATGTTAGAAAATCTACTTATTAGCACATAGTTTAAGATTCCGTCTTACCCTTTGATTTTTTTTCTATTTAAAATTAAAGAACTAAAAACAAATTAAATTTGAAAAATAGAATTAATTAAAATGCAAAGTTATCCACAAAACCACAATGTTCAAAAGTGTATTTTCATTCGAAAATGGCAATTTGAAATTTAAATTGATTAAAAAATTCTACAAGTTAAAAATTTTTTCTGTTTTTGTTAAAGTTCTTCTTACCTTGGAAAATTTAATTTTCATTTTCGTTTATTTGTAAATACCAGTTTTGCAACGGTTTAGCAAAGTTTTTTTTTTTCAATTTTAAACTTCATTTCTTGGGTTTTTAAAGGATACTTGTAGTTTTGGTTCTATTAATAATATAATTATTTTCTTTTGCACATTTTAAGTTTATTATTTTGAATAAACGCCGCAATAAGTGAACTTTTTTCCAAAATTATTATGACAAACTTTAAAAAAAAAATAGAAAAATTCCGAAACCATCATCTTTATTTTAAGTGTGGGTTGGTAGAATTATTTTATTTTAGAGGCATTTATGAAGCTTAAACGGTATAGGGAAATATTAAAAAAGTTGCAGAATTTTTACGAATCCGAAAATGCAATAACATCAGGGATTAGTTTGAATTTTCAAATTCCTTTTTCGGAGAAGTACAATTCCTTTTGAAAATGAAAAGTAGATATGATATTAGTCACATACCAAATTTGGAATAGTTGCTTTTTGTTTCTTGTATTTTAAGCAACAATAATCTTGAATCACCCTGTATACGAACGTATCAAAATATTGTACGATGATTAATAATTAAAAGATCTCTCAAAAGTTCCATTAAACCTCCCTTTCCTTAAAGAAAATCATAATGCGTCATCACCTTACTAGGTAAAATAAATTAATAACCTGGAAACCCGTCTAAAAAAAAAATTTAGGGATTTTTGAATTGCCATTTAAGAAATTAATTTATTCCAAATTTAGGCTTTTTATTTTAATTATAAAAATAATTAAATTTAAATTATTAAAACAATCACGTTACTTTTTCCGTTTGTTTACAGTAAGTCTTGGTGTTGTGTGTTTTTTTTTTTGTTTTTGTGTTGCCGTGTTTGCGTGTTTGCGTCGTTTTCTTTTCGTGCCTGTGTTGTGTGGTGTGTTTGTGTGTGTTGTGTTTTGTGATAATGCAATGTTAGTTCCAGATACTCCCAAAAATAAGATGGTTTAAAATTTCTAATCTTTTTAATTCTCCTGGACTGTAATTTTGGAAAAATCCAATGAGAAGTGTTATTCATAGTTTTTCTTTATCAAATATGTCTGAATACAAGCTGCAAATTTCAAATCAAAAATAAACCATCATATATATTTTAATTTAATTAATTAAATTCATTAATTTTTTCAATATCTAAATAAAGATTTTAATCTCCAGGAAGATGTGTAAATATATTTTTTACAGTTTTTTAATACAAAACCAAATAAGCTTTTCGATATTTTTAAAAGAAGACGGCTTTATTTTACATCTCATTTGTATTCCCTTTATCTGACTGAATTTTTAAACATTTCTATATAAATTTATGCTGTTTTCAACGTTAAACTATTTTATATAAAGTATTAAAAGATGCATAATTATCCTAAAGAAAATGTATTATTGCGTTTCTTGTAACTTTCATTTGTAATTTACCACAACCAGATAAGTTTAAAATAAAATTCTACGGCTTAATTGATTTAATGATATTATTTAATTTATTTCTATAATTAGACGTGTTTCTAATTTATGAAAAATGTGCCAAATAGGGTTAATTAAAAATATCGATTAATCGATTTTGATTACCCAATGTTTGAATTAATGGTTATAGTTTTAATGATCTTTGTGAAGTTTTTCATTTAACGTTTTGCAGTATGGTACAAATGTTGAATTAAAAATGATTAAGCGAGTTTTACCAAGGTTTTATATGAAAAGATTTGAATCCATCATACCTATCCAAAACGCGATTTAGCGAGCGGAGGACGTGTTGTACACAATTTTTAAAAAATGATGGGTGTTTGCCATTTTGCCGGAAGCCCTAAAACATTTTTTGTCATCCACCCCCCGCATGTTTCTCCAGCCTGATAATTTTGAGTATTCTAACAAAAACTTTCAAAAAACTGACAATATGATAATATTTAATTGTTTTTTCAATCTTATCTCAAGGGAGGTTAAATTAAGATCCTTTATCGATTTCCTCCGAAGATGTATGATTAATTATAAAAGATTAATGCTTTTCACGACAAGTTAGATTAGAAATTAGGAAATAGTGTTCAGTGTGTTCTAGTTAATAATTCGTGAACAAACAAAATGAGTTACCTATTGAGTAAATTTCCAAATAAGGGACTAAAGTTTGAGGACTGCACCATGTGAACAAACTCGTTAAAATCCAAAACTCCATCATTATTTTCGTCAGAAAAACTGTGTATCCTCTGGACAACATGATGGGGTATATCTCGTTTATGATCTTGGCTTTCAATTAATTCCTCTAACTCTTTGACACTTATATAGCCATCTTGATCAGTATCATACTAGAATAAATAATAAATAAATGGAAAAGAAATAAATAAAAATAAAATACAAACTTTGTCGAAAACACTTCTCCACTGCACCTTAGCCTTTTTAAAAGGACTTTCTACTGAATTTTCACGAAAAAATTTACTTATTCGAGCTGCAGCCATTTTGTACAGGTCTATTGATAATACTGATCAATATTTGAAAATAAAATCGGAAATTCTCTTATCACAATTTATATTTTTAGATCTGATGCAAAAATATGTGAAGTACATACGGTTTAGATCTAAAGCAGTTTTGATCAATTACTCACGCACTTATATCATACTTTGCATTTCTGATAAACCTTTATCAGTATTTGAATATTATCGAACAACTAAAAACAAACAGTTTGAGATCCTTATAAAAGACAATGGAATGGCAAAGTAGACGTAATTGTCATTACTTACTTTGATTAAATACCGCCATTTTCGGACATTAACGGAAATATTGTATATAATTATTTTTTACTGTTTATCATTCACATGATTATAGAGAAGCACTATTGTCAGTTTCGTTTGTTCAACACTGGAAGGAAGGCGTTCGATCCCTAAGTAAATTACCACAAACCAGTTTTAATTTTAGAAATTTTAACAGTTACACCTCATTGACTGACGTTAGTAAAAAGTTTGTAGGTGTAATGAGCGTAAATCTTAAAGGGATTTCCATTCTTTACTTTTTTATGGGGAATTTACATGTATGTGAGTGTATTAATCAAACCTTGGCCTTGAATAATTGCGCTTAAAATAGCATAGTTGTTTTAATAGTTACATTGTTAACTACTACCTAACGGGTTTGATAAACGGATCTCACTAATATAATAGACCATATCTTTGATATTCAACGAACATCATATTATAGTAAACTAATAAAAATAAAAACGCGTGTTTTGCCAGGACCAGGCCTTTCACTAGATAAATAAACACAGTTTGTGTCTTGACTCATAAGCAAATGGCGTCAGAAGAGATTTGATTATTTTAAGACATGTTTAATGATACATTATTGAGCAGTAAATCGATATTATAAATAACGTCAATTTTAATATGTTTGGATGAATTTTCTTTAATATTTGGATATTTTTCCCTATTAGCACAGCACAACGAACAAAAATAAATGTAATATTAAGTAGGATAGGTACCTCTTACGGCTCTTACAATAATAATGATAAAATGATGTCTTATGTGTACAGTGTGAGTCAACGATACAGTAAAGTAAATTGTTGCTGTATGGGTAAAACCATATTATATGGCTAGTAAGTGTGCGCATTATAAAACTATTCTTGACTATACAAAGTGTTCCAAAAAAGCAGGGTAAAACAAAGTTAGTATTTTTGAGTGGAACAGCCTGTATTTCATTCGATTTAAAATTTACGGTTTTTGGGTAAAACCATATTATATGGCTAGTAAGTGTGCGCATTTTAAAGTTATTCTTGACTATACAAAGTGTTCCAAAAAAGCAGGGTAAGACAAAGTTAGTATTTTTTAATGGAACCGCCTGTATATCATTCGATTTAAAATTTACGGTTTTTGGGTAAAACCATATTATATGGCTAGTAAGTGTGCGCATTTTAAAGTTATTCTTGACTATACAATGTGTTGCAAAAAAGCAGGGTAAGACAAAGTTAGTGCTTTTTAACGGAACCGCCTGCATATCATTCGATTTAAAATTTACGGTTTTTGGGTAAAACTGGCTAGTAAGTGTGCGCATTTTAAAGTTATTCTTGACTATACTCCCTGTGTTCGTATCCCTAATACTTAATAAAGTATTAAAACCCGCATCCATAAGGGATAGCATAAGTTCCTTTAATCTAAACAGATCCCTGTACAGTAGAAATTCCAATTTAAATCTCGAAAGTACTCCCGTTCCTGTATGTTTTCTTTGAAGCGATAAGAATAAATCGCAAATTGAAAAAAATGTAAACAAAACTCAATAGTTTTATTAAAGCTACGTAAATAAAAGTGATACTGTCATTTTATTTTAAACGGAATTCGATAAACACCGGTTGACCTAGTAAACTACATTTACTCTATAGAAACTCATAACCATTGCCCTCGTAAATGTTATCAGTTCCCATTGTATTCTTCTAGGAATTAATTTATATAAGTTCGCTTCATACATCCATATGTTAGCTACTTTAACCGTTAATACAAATTCATAGAATTGATAGTAAAAGAAAATATAAATTTTCTTTCGATTTAAATCACTAATTGAGCTAGGTTAATACTTTAATTATTCAAAGATATAAAGAGAATTATGATAAATTGTTAAATTAGGGTAGATATTCATCTTCTGCCAGGAGCTCTTAAGTCTCCCGCCCCGTTGGCCCCTCAAGATAATGATCACCTGGGGGACTCGTCTATTTGGGTATAATTTGGTTAAATTTGTGTTATTTTGAAATTTATTTTATTTAGTGTGTTTATTTTAGTTGACATAAACCGTAGTTAGTATTTTATTTATTGTTGTAAATAATTATAGGTAATAAATAATATGTTTGTTAAAATCTGGTAGGTAGTTGTCAAAATTATTCAAGGATTCACACATCCGTTCTCTGATTAAGCTAACATCGAGTAAAGCAAATAGCTTATAAAATAATAATAAAAGTAAGACCGCGTAAAAGCAGATTACACGGCATTCTCCACAATTGAATTATTGGACTGTCTTTTTTACCCCCCCTGACCGATCGTATCTGCCTTTAACTCCTCTAAGAAATCTTGTCTAACCTCCTTCATCTGCATAGTAATGATGAACGACACAATATGTGGCTGCAATAGGACGGTGCCCCTCCGCACTACCACCGCGAAGTACGTGAGTTTTGTCCAGTGGCCCCCAAGGCCGTGCGATCTTACTCCATTAGATTTCTTCTTGTAGGGATGTATCAAAGAACGTGTATATGTCACATCTTTCACTGCAAAACAAGATGTGGGAGATAAGATACGAGACGCTTGTGAAAAAGATGAGGGAAAACATAATAAAACGACTAAACGTATGCATTCAGCAGGAGGGACACCTTTTCGGACGTATTTGAAGAAGAACTTATTAAGTTATCCAATGAGAATGTTCGTTTATTTTGTATCAATTTGAATAATATAGAAAAATCAAAATAGTTAGAGATAATTATATGATATACTTATGAAGAACTGTATAGTTTTTGATTCTCTTTAACACAGCGTAAAAATATACAGGGTGTCCTATTTGAGAAAAGTGATATTTTTAACTTTCAAGTTTCGCAGGTTTGAACATATATTTCGAACGCCCTGTAGCATTTATGCCTAATGTTTTTTCTTCGGAACATAGGCTCACGCTTGGTCTTTCTTTGGTCAAAAATAAAGGTTTCCTAAAAAACACAAAATGGTATATAATAATAACGTGATACCTGTAAATGCGATTTTTTGGATAAAATTCGAATAATTCAATAACCGTAAATTTTACCTGTATGAAACCTATGTACGTAAAGTTTTATAATTGCACGTAAAACCCAAAAATTTAATGATATACAGGGTGTTCTATTAAAAAAATAGTAACTGTGTCTTTCTTGTCTTTCTGGAACACCCTGTATCGTCAAGGAGAATTTTAAAATGTCATTTTTGGGGGAATATCAAAAAAACAATTGTTTCTAATGAAATCTTATGTGCAAGTACAAAGTCTGAGCAATCGGTTCTCCTGCACCGGCCGGCAAATTTTAGGGGCGGTATTTTGACTGCCAGAATGCATATTTTTGAGAAATTTTATGTAACAAAAATCTCTTGCTCCCAAATTTCTTTTAACTTAAAAAAATTCATAGATATACTTTAGATACATGGTAGTAGAAAAATAACTGATTCGTATAGAATGCCTAGTACGTAGAACATTTTTGGTCCGATGTAGTAAAAAAAACAAAAGGTATTTACAAAGGTTACATTATAAGTGCAAATAATTTTTTTTGTTAGTATGCTCATGCTTATTTTAGTATTTACGTACTTATTTTAGCTTATTAGTTCCTTGTTCGAAGGCTGTTCAGAAGTACTTCTATTCTTCAGCCCTTGTCATTCTATTCTTGGTGGTGTTGCGTTGTTCTGTGTTATTGTGTAGTTTACAATCATACGCTGTAGTTGCTTTTGGTGTAAAAAAAAGAAAACATGTTTTGATTTTATTTAAATTGGTATGTTATTTGGTTTAAGTCTGTGCGTGTTCTTCGGCTACGTGTAGCATGCTGTGTGTGGTTAATCCAATCTCGTTTGCCGGGTATCTTGAGTGTGTGGCAGTGGTGGAGTGTGATCGTGTGCGTGAGGAAGGTGGTGGTGAGGCGACGATGTGTGCGTAGGTAGGTGTGGGTAGGCGGTTGTCGTCAGAGGTTGAGGAGTGTAGCAGGATGACGACCGTACTTCACCATCACGACTGTTAAAAGGGTTTGAGAACGAAAATGGAAAATGAAAAAAAAATTATTATCTGAAGGAAGGGTCTCCTCCGAGGTGCAGTCTCACACCCCGAGGAAAAAAGGCTTGGCAGTCAGAGACACATTAGAAAGGGAGAAAAGCAAATGTTAAAATAAAACAAAACGTTTAAAATTAATAAAGAATTTATTAACTTAACCTGCTTCTGTCCTGACATCGATCCTGGTGTTGGCGGTGTAGGTGTCTTATTCTACTTTGCTCCTGTGCCTTGTATCCTTAACTGTTCTTCTCGTTGTTTTCCTGCGGCTTCTGCTAGCTGCTGTTGGGTGTAATTCTTCTGGACGACCGCTTCTTCGTATCGTCTGATGCAAGCAGTGGCAGACCTAACTTCGAAGTGACGAACACGACAATGCCCGGACCGTTTTTTTTTTATCAATTAATTTTGTTTTAGTTGCTTTTTAAGCACGACCTCTCTACACGAATGCTGACTCGAAGGTGATACAAAAACACAAGTAAGAACTTATAATTCTTACATTTCTGTCGGTTCCTAAAGATTAAGCGATAATGATTATCGCGCGAGCAGGATTTTACCTCTTTTGACATATTTTTATACGCCTGGCATAAAAGCAAAGACGAAGACTTATTTCATTTATGCACTTACTATGTTCTAGAAAAGCGCGTCCGCGCGTACGTGCTTGCCTACATCCGTGTCTGCGTGCGTACAGTGTGTGTACGTGCGTACGTAGGTGGGTGGGTGCGTACGTATGTGAGTGCTTGCCTACGTGCGTCCCTGCGTGCGTAATGTGTGTGTGTGAGCGTGCGTGAGTGCGTATGTGCGTTGGTGGGTGGGCGGGTGCGTGCGTGCAGGAAGGCAGGTGTGCGTACGTGTGTGCGTGCGTGCGTACGTACGTGCGGGCGGGCGGGAGCGCGCGTGTGTGCGTGCGTTCGTGGGTGTTTATGTGTGGATGAATGTTAATATACGCAATAACTCCAGAACGAAAACACGTACGTACTTAAAATTTTTTATTTGAGCTTGTTTTCATTTTTCCTGGGGCTCAGATTTTGGAAGAAATTAATGGTGGAGAGTGAGGTTTATTAGGAGCTGTTTTTTTATCAAATATTTCTGAAACAGCTGTATATTTGAGGCTTAAGGCTCTGCAATGGTTACGGTAGGAAATTTGAAATTTTCTAATAAGGGGCTCTAATGCTAACTTGTAAGACAGCTATAAGAACCTGTGCTAGGTCTGCGCCCTCTAGTCGTAGCCCCCTTGTTTCGAAACTTCAATTTGCTTGTAGGGCTATTTAGTAGTGTATGAACTAATGAATATTCTTTCTGTAATAAAGGTAGCATCACTTAGCGGTAGGACGAATAAGAGTTTGTTTGTGGCGCCATCTAGTGGTGTATAGACTAATGAACATTTTCTGCAATAGAAGTTGATCATGCACGTCTCTCTCTCTCGGCCCTTTCTCAAACAAACAAATAAATCAATCAGATCAATCAATCAATCAATCAACTAAATCAATCTCAATAAAAACCAGATCATACCTTGCAGTTTATGAAAACCAACTTACAGTTCAAAAAATACTGATTTGATTTAATTACAGCTTGCTTGCTCAAAATCAGCAACGGTTCAAAATACCAAATTGCTATAACGGAAATAAAAGACAAAAGGTTTTAACGGTTTATTATTACATGCGAATCGATAACTACGAAGTTTAGAACCAAGAAATACGTACCGCATAATGCTATTAATTAATTTATTAAAAAAAGCGTAACACTCACACCTTTATCTAATTAACTAAACAAATGACATTTTTAGTTAGATATGCGTCTATTGACAAATCTAACCTCAATGATATTATTAGAGGTCGGATTATATGCAAAATGCATATTTTATATTATAAACAAGCCATCAAAAATATTTTGTTTATACACGAATCGCATAATTTAAATTCCATTGACAACAACTTTATTTTGCATATTTACGTGATGTGCATATTTTGCATATTTCACTCATTGCTTGCATTTTATTGCATATTTTTTCAATTTAATTTTTTTTTATAATGAAAATGAAAAATTACATTTATTCTATACATTCGTGAAGTTTTTCGCCGTTCTTTTTTATTTATTTATTTATCTACAGGAAACTCATTAAAGTAGAATGCAATAAATCTTTGAGTTTCAAATTTTCAATAGGTTATTGTTCTGAGGGCCATTGGCAATAAGTTACTATTATTGTTCGTTTGACTAATTACATTTAATTAGATTATTAATGAGATTATTTCTATGAATGAGTGAATAGACCGGATACTTTAATGTTAATAAGCAATTGCAACATGCGTAATGCTTATATCAAAAGTTTAAAGATGTTTTTTTTTAGCCTACTCAAACAAATGAAATGAAAATGAAATTATATAAGCATATATATTAAAATAATCGGGTCATTTAGTTCATACAGATTGCGAGACAACCGCTTGACGGATTTCGACGATTTTATATATATATATATATATATATATATATATATATAAAGGTAAATTTACGTAGAAAGAAATAACGGAGTCAGAATTTGATTTTAAGGTTTTAATTTTTTTACAGATTTGATTTCAATTTTGCAAAAGTCTAGCACCCGATGCTAACAGTTTAAGTTTGTTTTCAAAGAAACAATTTCAAATCATATGTTACCGCAAAATTTTGCGGGGGAAAAGCTCGTTGCCATAATTTGCATTTCTTTAATAGCTTGTTTTATGATCCTTTAGTTTATAAATTTTCAAACTACTAATTAGTAACTTCTAATATTAGTCGATGACTAATAAATAGTAATAAAATAATCGATTATGGAAATGTCTCGATTATTCCCATCATTAATGCCTTCCCATGGTTATCTTGACTAACCTGCTCAGAAATATTTCAAGCGGATTAAGGGATTTTCCGAAATGCCGGTTTACGTGCTTAAATACTATTAACTATTATTGTGGTTGTTTGCCGACATTTCTTTCTGGGGTGTTCAATTCTTAACCCCTGAGTTGTCGGCAATATTTGACTTGTCCTTGGAAAGGATCTGTGTAAAAGTGATTAATATTGTATATGTATTATTTTGAAAACAAATGTATAAGAATATTTTGTTAATTATTGTGAGTAAAATGTAGTACATATGCTGCATATCTTTGTGCACATTTTACAGAATCAAGTACATATTTTAAAGACTCTAGATGTGTATATATGCGCATATTTTAACTAATTTTTGTGCATATAAATTCGAGCTCTAGATATTATCATTAACATACTTCCAGTTGAGAAATCGACGGGACCAAGCAGCAAAGACTATGATTTGTCACCTGGTTTCAAACTAATCAAAAATTGTACAATGAAATCATTTTCAAGGATCCCCGTTCGGATGAGGCTTGTAATAAAAAGTACTGTGATGCAAAGGAACTCGCCGACGTTATTGACATCCCAGCTGATTTCGAGTTAGCACAATCGCATGACAGATTTCGACAAAAAACTGTTAACTTTCTTTAACCCTTTCGACCCGATTGGTATGCATATGTACCAGTCGCGAATTTTCTAAGACGAAATGTTAACCTTGAAATATAAACAGATACCGTTTTGCACCACATCGTCTTTGGAAGTTCCTAGACCGATGCTTGTGAATAAAAACGTTTAGTTTTAGTTTGTATGTTATAACATTGAGATTTGAGGGTTATGTTATACGTGTGTGCTAACTGTTTCAATCTGTACGTTAGTAAAAAGTGACTTATTTATAGTTATATTGTGTTTTATCCATAATTACTTAGGTGGGTTTATACTGACATATATTATTTTGAACTTTGGTGTTTCCAAACTGTACAAATATTTAAAAATTATTATTATTACTCTAGCAAAGTACATGTCGCAGGTTCGAATCCTACTCGAGGTAAACTTTTTATTTATGTTTTTAATAAAATTAATAATAATTTTTTATTACATATTTACTTTTTAACTTATTCGTTTATAACAAGACTTATAATAATGTAAAAATATTTATTTATATTTTATGGTAAAAAATGTCAAAAGCTGAGCTACAGCACGTAGCTGATCACCTATCGGATGTATCACGTATATATATATATATATATATATATATATATATATATATATATATATATAATTAAACTTTTTCGTGGTTGCACAGAAGTTTATTGCGCATGTTGCACAGTAACTTCTTACGCAGGTGTATTGCGCTTAAGCTCTTCGCGCATTATTGGGATCCATATGGGTTTCATTTCTACACTAGCATGGCTTATTGGATTTTCTGTTAGTGCGATGTATGTGGCTTCTTTAAGTTTTCTACGAGTTGTGTTCTCGTCCTTTGCCACTATCTGTATGTTATCCCATTGGATGCGGTAGTCTTCGTTCCAGATATGTTCGGCGATTCTTGATCTTTCTGTTTCGCCCTTGCGGACGTTGTTCTTATGTTCCTGCGTTCTCACTTTGAGTAGTCTACTGCTCTCTCCTATGTATGCTCTGCCGCATTCGCATGGTAGGTTATATACACAATTCTTGGAATTCTGATCTTCATTGTATGGTTTGGTTTTGATTAGTATTCCTCTGAGCGTTCTGGTCGATTTGAAGGCAGTGCGTATCTTGTATTTGCTGCCTATCCTTCGTATTTTGTCTGGGGTACCTTGTATATATGGTATTATCGCTGTATATTTAGGTTCTTCTTTTTCGGTTACCCTTTCCCTGTTTAGGTTAGGTGTTAGATCGGGGTAGTCATTTTCTTTAAGTGTTCTAGCAATATTTTCTTTTTCTTTGTTCAGGTCCTCTTGTTTTGAGCATATCGTTTTTGCTCTATCGTACAAGCATTTTGCCACACCTAACTTCACGTTTTTGTGGTGATTAGAGTTGTAATGTAGGTACCTCCCTGTGTGGGTAGGTTTCCGGTATACACTTGTCGTGAAAGTGTTGTCATTCCTGTGTACAAGTACATCCAGGAATGGCAGTTTTTGTTCCGACTCCAATTCCATTGTGAATTTTATGGAGGGTGCACGGCTATTTAGATGATCTAGGAATTCATCTAGCTTATGCTTGCCGTGTTGCCAAACTACGAAAGTATCGTCCACGTATCTAAGCCACATCCTTGGTTTCTCTGTGAATTCGGATATCGCTTGGTCTTCAAAGTCTTCCATATAAATATTGCTCACTATGGGTGATAGTGGGGAACCCATCGCCATCCCAAACTCTTGTTGGTGGAGTTTGTCTTCTACCTGGAAATATGTAGTTCTAATGCATATTGTCAGAAGTTCCATTATTGTGTTTACCGAGAGTTGCGTGCGTTCCCCTAACGTTTCATCCTTTTCCAGCTTGTCTCTTATGATAGTTAGTGCCTTATAGGTAGGCACATTTGTGGATTGACTCACAATGTCGAAGCTTACAAGTACTTCTTCGTGGTTTGGTTGGAAGTTTCTGATGGTTTCCACGAAGTGCTGCGTATTCTTGACCATTGACTCGGTTTTTCCCGATAAGGATGTGATGATACCAAGCAGATAGTATGCTAATGGGTGACAAGGTGAATTTCTCGAGCTCATAATTGGCCTCAGAGGAATCTTTGGTAGGCCGTATAGATGCGGAGATTTGCTGTAGTGTGGAGTAAGTCTAGTTCTCTGGTAATCGGAGATCTCCTCCTTATGTTTAGTCAGCGTCAGGTATATCCGTCTTTCGATTGATGGTGTGGCGTCTTTTGGTATTTGCTTGTACTCGCCCCCGCCTCGTAGTTCTTGGACCTTACTATTGTAAGTGTCCATATCCATTACCACAGTCGCGTTTCCTTTGTCTGCCGACAGAATTTTGATCGTTGGGTCATTCTTAAGGGAAATGACCGCTCTCCTTTCTAGGTTAGAGAGGTTAGGTTTAGTTCGCCTAGATGAATCTAGGACTGATCTAACCTTACTTCTGTATTCTTCGGCTTCTTCAGGATCTAATTTCATAGCTATTTCTTCGACTGCGGTTATTAAATCTACTTTCGGAATATATCTCGTTGGATTGGTGCTCGAGCTGGTACTTTCTGAAACGGTGATGTCTGATTCGTTCTTTGACTAACGCTTCGCTAGCTCTCTTTGCGATTATTGATATTTTTCGGCTGCGTAAAATGATGTTGAAAATGAATTCGATCAGCCCGAAAATATTGATGAAGGTGAATCCCGAGAGAAAGCGTTCCATTCATGCAGGTTTTTCCAAAGCTACGAAACCAGGTGACATATTTCGTAAGGTTTTTTCTCGCTCACTTTTTATTTATATCACTCAATGCACAAACGAGAGAGTGCAAACATTTAAAACTTCGAAATGCACAAAAAGATGTCACATACGAGAAACTGACATTGGTGGAATCAAAATACTTTTTGAATCCATGATGATTATGGCCTACAATCGTTTGCCAGGCATTTCAGATCCTTCTATGGAAAATAGAACTATTCAAAACGCAATTTCTCGGGATAGGTTCAAATTGATTTTATCCAAACTATATTTTGCTTCACCTGAGAAATCTGCAAATGCATCCAAAATTTATTACATTGATAATGTAGTATAGTGCCTTAAAGAAACATTCCAAAAATATCGACAAGATAGCTGTTTTCAAAGCATTGAGGAGTGTATGACCACTTTCAAGGACAGGTCATCATCCAAACAATACCTGCCGTTGAAGCCAACAAAACGAGGCGTACAACTTTGGATTAGATCCGATTCAGATACGGGTTTTGTTTATGACTTCAATATTTATCAAGAAAAGGAACCTGAACAGCAGTCTGACTCATTAGGAGAAAGAGTTGTGCCGAAACTTACTTCAACCATCAATGAAAATGATGTTGTGTTATGCTTTGATCGATTTTTTTACTTCAGTTAGATTGATGGAATCAACCAATTATGCTGCAGTAGGAACTTGTATATCTAACAGAAAGAATGTGCCTAAACTTACTGATAAATTAGTAAAAGGAGAGTCAGTGTTCAAGTGTACAGCTAATGGATTGATGTTTACTAAATGGCACGACACCAAAGAAGTACTTGTAATCAGTAACTGTTATAGCGATTCCAAAACATTGATAAACAAGAAACACAAAGATGGTACGAAGTACCGAAGAGAATGCCTTAATATAGCATTTTATCGTAAGAAAATGGGTGGGGTTGATCGAACCGATAAAATGTCAACACTTTATCAATATGACCGAAAGTCCAAAAAGTGGTGGATAAAAGTATTCCATAGACTCCTCATGATATCTGTCAACTCTTATAATTTATAAAGAAACTCAAAAACTAAAACAGGCTCGCTTTATACATTTTCTGGTGTCTGTTGCAGAGAGTCTTTTTGAGGACGGTATGGAAGCGACTCTACTAAACAGAGGACCACAACGTGGTTATTCTTGGCAGTGCTTTATTACATTTACTAATAGAAAGTAACATAAGAAGACGCTGCACCGGTTGTACTACGAAAAAGAAGCAAACCAGAACAAAAATCCTATGGCAGGAGTGCCAGGTACCATTGTGTAAAAAATGTTTCGCAAATTATCACCGTTAATATTTTTGCTTCTAAAAATTTAACAAGTATACTTGGTTTAGGACTGTTGGTGCATATGTGTACCATTATATATATATATATATATATATATATATATATATATATATATATATATATATATATATATAAGAATGTTGGAGACGTTATGGTACCACCACCCCATTTAACCCTTATATATTTTTTGTAATAAAACTTTGAAAATGGTTTATAATTACACACTTATTTAAAAATACTAAAGCTGTACTTCGACACTTGTTTGGTTGTTTTTCGTCTCGAAATGGTTAAGAAACGTGCAGTTATCCGGTAGCAGATCCCAAATTAAAATTTAAAATAGAGTTTTATTTTTCTACAGTAGAGCGCGCTATTAATGCTTTAGAATCCAGATTTAATTTGAATAATTTACCTAAAGACGAGTTAATTAAATCTTGTAGGGACTATTGACTGATGGTGAACGTACTAGTAAATGAAATAGAATCAGTTTTGGGATTTGTAAATGTAAAACAAAATTCAATTGAGGTATTAAAATTTTTCACTACTTAATGGATGTTGTTCCTAACCTCAACATTGCCTTAAGAAGTTTTTAGATCTTGCCAGTAAATTGTAGGTTGTATGTCGCATTTTTGCACCGGCAAAACTGCTGGCGCATCCCTAGTCTAAGCCACCTACGATGAATGTGATTGTTTCACTGTTTTTGACAAAAAATTTACTCCATCCCATATTAGCGTATTTGTCAGTAAAATACTTTCTTCCTAACTCTATTTTTTTTAAGCATTTTTGCATTCGTTACTTCGTTTTTCGGAAATATCACCAAGCTCGTAGCGTAGTGGTGACACGACCTGCTTAGCATTCGGGAAGTAATCGATTCGATTCCCGTTACCGTCTACCTTGTACGAGGTTGTTTTTTTTTGTTTTTCCTCATACACATGTAGCGGCATGGTCACTGCGTATATGCACACCGTGTGTGGCTACTCAGGCGAATGCTGGGGTAGTATTTTCCCCCTCAGAACCCTAACTCCGTTCCTTCCGATTCTATCCTGACCACACCCATCCTGAATCCCACTATGCATATATACGTAATGTATGTATGCTGGGAATCCATGATTGAGACTGAAGGAACTCGGAAAGCTCGAGCAGCCCGCCCTGACCCTTGGGGAGGGAGTAAAATACGTGTCCCTTTGCCCCTTCGGAAATATCAAAACTAGGAATTTTTAAATAAGTTGAAATAACTTCTCCACTTTTACAAATAAATACCATTATTGTAGTATTTTAAATAGTAAACATAATAGTTATATATATATATATATATATGCATTACCATATCGGATTATGCGGTATTTTAAATAGTAGGCTGCAAAAAAACAATATAGTCGGCTTTGATAAATAACTTTGACAAGACTACTCCATAGCGTTAAGAATAAACTAATCTTTTCTTGCGCGATAACTAGGCACCCATTATGCGCCTTTTTCCGCCGTCAATATAAATTTTGCGCCTATACAGGAAACAAGCTATTTACAATCGTGAACTCTGCATAAATTATTTTTTCTTACAGATGTTAGGCGCCAATTATGCACAATTTTATGCCATTAAAATAAAATTTTTCACTCCTATAAGGAATAGATCATTTCAAAGGTTACATCAACAAGGCTAACTTCATGGCTTTATAAATACATTTATCTTTTCTTGCGCCATAACTAGGCACCGACTATGTGCTGTTAAAGTTGAATTTAGCTCCTTTTAAAGTTACTGTAAAAGTTAGCTCGATACAGCTAATTTCACAACCGTGAAACTCTGTATAAATCAATTTTGTCTTATGCAGTAAGTAGGCACTTATTACGTGCCATTTTGTGCCGTTACAATTAAATTTTGCGGTCCTGCATTGTAAAAATTACATCTCTACGGCTTACTTCTTAGTTGTTAACCCTGTATAAATCATTTTTTTCTTATGCAGTAACTAGGCGCCAATTATGTGCCGTTTTGCGCCACTAAAATAAAATTTTGCGCTTCCATAGGAAATAAGTTATTGTAAAGATTATCTCGATACGGCTAACTTCACAACTTTAAAGTTGCAGAAATAATTTTTATGCAGTAATTGGACGCCATGCGTTGTTTTGCGCCGCTTCATAGCCTTATGATTTAATATTTTCTTGCGCGATAACTACGCACCCGTCATGCATCGTTTGTGCCGTAAAGGTTAATGCGATAATTATATCCGCTAACTTCAAAATCGTTCAATCCTACATAAATCATTTTTTTTATTATGCGGTAATTAGGCGCCAATTATGTGTTGTTTTTCATCGCTAAAATAAAATTTTGCGCTTCCATAGTTATTGCTAACTTCATAGCCTTACAAATAAATTAATCTTTGCTTAGACACCCATTATCCGCCGTTTTTCGCCATTAAAATAAAAGTTTGCGCCCCTATAGGAAACCAGTTATTATAATAATTACATTGCTACGACTAACCTCACAAGCAAAGATTTCTTCATAAAGCATTTTTTCTTATGCATTAATTAAACGCAAATGATATACGCCGTTTTGCACTGCTAAAATAAAATTTTGCCTCTCCCCCATGAGACATAAGTTATTGTAAAATTTACCTCAATACGGCTAACTTCATAACCGTCAACTCTGCATAAATCAAATGTATGCAGTAATCAGGTGTCAATTATACGCTGTTTTACGCCACTAAAGTAAAATCTTGCGCCCCCATAGGAAATAAGTTATCGCAAAAATTGCATCAACAAGCCCAACTTCATAGCCTTATAAATAAATTAATCTTTTTGCGCGATAATTAGGCGCCCTTAATGCACCATTTTGCGTGGTTAAAGCTAATTTTCACCCTCCTATAGGAAACAAGATATTGTAACAATTACATCCTTACGATAAACTTAACCGTGAACTCTGCATATATCATCCTTTCCTATGCAGTAATTCGGTGCCAATTATGTACCGTTTTGCGCAGCTACAATAAAATTTTGTGCCCCTATAAAAAATAAGTAATTATAACAACTGCATCGACAGCTAACTTCACAACCGTGAATTTTTTATGCACTAATTAGATGCCAATTATGTGCCGTTTTGCGCCGCTAAAATAAAACTTTGCGTTCCTGTAAAAAAACAAGTTATTGTAAAAAATACATCACTACGACTAACTTCACAACCGTGAACTTCTACAAATCATTTTTCTCTTATGCAGTAATTAAGCACCTATTATGTGTGGTTTTGCGCCGCTAAAATAAATTTTTGCGGCCTCCATAGGAAATAAGAAGCAGGACAAAGCAGGATTATACCAGCAAAATCAGGTAGGGATAAAGACAATCCTGGCCCCAAGACATTGCCAACTTCCCTAGTACTTTATTTTGGAGTTTGTCCATGCGTTATTTATCCCGATGTTTTGGCCTTTATTATTTTTTATTTTACATTCACATATTGAAATTGATATATTGTTTATTATAATTACAATTGAAACGGTTGTTGTTTTGTTTGTTGAAAATTATGTGAATTCCAACCAAGATATTCACCTTTAAAAAGTAAATTATTTATTGTGTTTCAACTGATAAAAGTCGGCAACCTTTAGTTAACGACCCGCTACGGAATTATTTGTATACAAACTGTGATGGATATTAATTAAGTATTTGCGATAAACAAACATTCGACGATGTCATTCATTAATCAGGGAAATGGATTGAAAGAAGTATTGCTGATAATATTAACTGTTGAGATTGTGTATTATTTCTTTTTTAACCTTTCAACCTATATACACACACACACACAAATTTAAATATATATATATATATATATATATATATATATATATATATATATACATACATATATACGTGCGTGTGCGTGCGCGCGTGCGTTCGTGCGTGCGTGCGCCCGTGTGCTTGCGCGGGCGCAATTGTAACTCACCACAGTAATTTGTTCAGTTTCTAAAGTTTGATCTATTATACCTAGTTACTTAATACATCTCCGGAATGTACCTTTACACGCAAATAAAAGCCCAAAAATTTCATAAAGGTAGTAACGTTCATAATATTAACAAATAAAACGAGGTAAAACCATCTAAATTCATACCTAATTTATTTTAGATAAAGGTCTGCTCTATTGAAAATTTAAGGTGGTCATAAAACTTCCACTTAAAATTATTATCTTTGTTATAAAACAACATTCATAACTTTAACATCGTTTAGCGATCTGTTTGGTATAACTTCGCGTTTCACTGATTACAATTTTCAGCACTCAATCTACATAATTTTACGTATATTAGGCAATAAAAACAACTCTAAATTCGCTTCAAAACTCCGATAGCTGCGACGTTTCACACAAATAGTACAATCTTAAACTTTTTCACAAATTTTTATCGATAATAATTTACATTGATCGTCCCAAAAGGATAATAGAACAGATTACCTTAATATTCACGCACCAGGTCGTTATAGAGACAACCAGGAAACATTAGTGCGTCGGCTCCTTCAAATATCAAACCATTGCCAATATTGCTCGCCAAATTGAAATTCCAGCTCTAGAGACTTTTTCCACTAGCTTGTTACTAAGCTTGGTTATTGAATTCACGGGAGAATTTAGTTCTTTTGAAGATTTTTACAAACTAACCTTATGTGAGAAATGGTTGCCGTCGCAAAGATTTTAACCAAAACTAAACTAAGCCCTAGTGCGTTAATTTTCCATTAAATTGGCGTAGTTCAAATAACACCTCCGTTCCAGGTACTAGCTTTTATAATGCAATCAACTTCCGTTTTACTTTGTTCAAAACCGTTCACGAACCTTTTAGCTTCGATCGTGTTGTTAATCATTCACCTCTATGTAGGCAACTTAACGTGCATTTCGTGCAGCGTGTGTTGCATATCTAGTTGCATAAAAACAAGAATTTAGTTATTTATTTAATTAGAACTCGTGCGCATTTTGTTTGCACATTCAATCTAGACATGTTCATGCGCAAAAACTACTGCAGCGGTGCTTTGTTGAGGATATTTTGAAGGTGGGTGTAGGCATGTATTGTGGCTTTGTTAAATATTTATTATTAAAAGTGCTATAAATTTTGTTGAGTTTATTTAAAGTTATTTTACTATGTTTGAGACGTTTACATTTCAGGCACTTTTTTTTACTTTCACGTTTATTTTTTATTTGTTTACTTTAACTTCCCCTCTAATGTTTCTGTTCACACGTTTATAAACATCTACGCAATTAATTATTTTACCGTTATTCCAATTTACGCTATTAGTACGATTAATCAAGAGTGATATTTATTCATTTGGGGATTATAAAGCATACAAATCCAGATTTATTTCAACCCTGAAGTAATATTACGCAACAATTTCCAAAAACGCTGGCTGAGCATGCAGCTGTTTCGCTATCTACAGTGTGACCTAGAATAAGGTATTCTGATTCCATTAATTACTCACAATTTTAATTATTCATTAGGTTATAACGTTACTAACATTAGCATAAAGTATTTCAGTTTGTAATTAAATATAGGTTGTGTAACGAAATTTCTTATTGTAGACATTTTCTTTTAACATTATTGTATAATGGTTTACTCGTTTATTCCATATTTAAAAACAAGTTGGCGTCCGAACATTTAACAATTAGTTTCAGGAAGAAGCAACCCCGATTTTAAAGTGAACATATCTACGTACATGTAAATATTTGTTGGTTAATAAGGCAAATCGATAATTTTATGAACCTGGCCCACTTTAATCTACGATTGAGCAAAAGGCACAAAATCTTCTGTTTATTGCTGTTACGTAGTTAAAATGTGTAGCCATGAGTGTAGAAGTATACTTACAGAACCATAAGGATTTGTACAGCCTGTCATCAGTGCTCTACGGAAGCGTTTTTATCAAAAACAACCATACAAGGAATGAGTTTTTGATTCTTGAAAGAATAACCACTTTAGCGAAGTTTGTCCACAACCAACTGCTCTAAATTCTTGCGTGCGCCCTTAGAATCATAAGAGTTTATTCTACCAAAAACCGCTAGAGTAACCTGGAGCGACATAAGTTTAATGTCAAATCTATGGTATCTTCAAAAAATCTGTTATCTTAACTCCGATGGTTCATAATGAAACCCAAATGACAAAGGAATTAATAAATAGAAATCCCAAATCACTCTCGCTCACCCTCACTCACTCACTCTCACTCACTCACTCTCACTCACTCTCACTCACTCTCACTCCTCTCACTCACCTCACTCCCTCACTCACCTCCACCTCACTCACTCTCACTCACTCACTCCCTCACTCACCTCACTCACCTCACTCCTCACTCACTTCACTCACTCCTCGCTCACTCTCCTCACCCTCACTCACTCTCTCCCTCACTCACTCTCCTCCTCACTCTCCTCTCCTCCCTCACTCACCTCACTCAATCTCACTCCACTCCTCCTCACTCCTCCACTCCTCTCACTCCTCTCACTCACTCTCACTCACCTCACTCCTCTCACCACTCTCCTCACTCTCCTCCCTCTCACCCTCACTCACTCTCACTCCTCTCCTCCCTCCTCCTCTCACTCTCTCTCACTCACTGACTCATGTATTCATTCACGCACACACACATTTACACACATAAAATTCAATAATCACATAACAATTGTAAATTACAATTAAATACACAAGTTTAACTTAGCAAAACTTAGAAGAAATGTGTTCGCTTCAGACAAAACACTCGACTTTGTCACGTCTCGTACATGTTACCACGTTTTCCTTTTTTTTTATTTATATCTATTATTTGAGAGCGCCCTTTGGGAAAACGAGTAGATGGGCTGGTAAAGGTTTTTTTCTAATAATCTCTCCAGCTATTCCAGAGGTGAGTCGGCTCGCACATGAAAGAAAGGCATACATTAGATTGTTTATTTAAAATTTAGTATTTCAAATTTGTCATCTTATGGTTACTGTCTAGATAAGGATCAGGATATAAAGGACAGAATTTATAAATAATGTTATTTGCTGGAATGGAAGTACGCTTTCACTTACCATGAGAAGGTGGTAAATAGGTCGACTAAAAGGACACAAAGCTTCCGTTGGCGAATAGCATGTAGTCAAAGTCGGAGTATTGTTGAATAATCAGTGGTAGAAACAAAACCTAAAGGGAACGGGATGCATGACAGTAGGTCCGAAGGCATATGTCTTATTGATGAGTAAGGCGGAGAGATCCCACGATCCGATAATATGATACGAACGAGGATAGTCTTGGCAAAGTAATCTATAATCCTAGAAGCAAATATTTTAGCTTGATGCCGACAAAGAAGGTGAAGTCAGAGGTATTTCCAGAAAGCATAGATGAGAGCAAAAATGAACGAAACGCTTCCGTACCCCAGTGATGATGCACTATAATAATTTATGGTAACGAAACCTTCTGGAGCTTCAACCTGGCAAATTTTTCTTTCAAACTATACAAAATTTGGGAATACAAAATATTGAAATAACTTATAACTATTCACCAAAGAATCCAGTAAACTCTGCGGAATTACCAGCCTGTAAGGAAGCATATTTTTGTTGTTGTTGAAGTAATTGTATCACGAGACTACTTAAGGTCTGCTAGTCACCAATTTCAAATAGTCCTACCAAGTACCGCTCTGCTATAGTACCTCCATAACGTTTAATCAAGGAAATGTCCCCTAATTGTGGTATAAAGCATGGAAGTACATCTGGAACATGCTATACTCAATTAATATAAGTTTTTGTTATGAACGAATAAGTTCAAAGGTAAATATGTAATTAAAAACTCTAGCAAAGTACAGGTCGTAGGTTCAAATCCTACTCGAGGTAAACTTTTTATTTATGTATTTAATAAAATTAATAACAATTTTTAATTACATGCTATACTCAAGTTCATTCAAAAGCAATCTCCAACGATCGTTCGTTAAGAAGTCGACACTCAAAACGGTCTGTACGAATGATTATTTTATGCCCTAAAAGTATAGTACAAAATATTTTAAGACCAAATATCACGTCCTATAGTGACAGTGTACAACAATCCCTGCTAGAAAATCCAAATACAAGATGTTCATCTTCATCCAACTGGTACAACTCAGCTGCGGAGATTCCTGTCTGTAAATAATATTGCCCATAGAAATCGTGGAATTTTAACATCCCATTGCATATAACCTTTTGGTGTGCTCAAACGTAGTTTGCTCTTTCTCGAACCATATCCGTGATCTATTAATTCTGCTCTAGTATAATATTTAATAAACCTACTGTAATACTTAAAAGAAAAGCAGAAAGTTCTGGAAACCCCCGTATGGCTGCCGTTTTCTCTGGGTCAGGTAAGATACTGTTGGTGCTAAAGATGTGCCCAAGGAACTTAACCTCTTCCTGACAAGCTTTTTTTTTTAATTTAGAGTCAAGTGAGCTTTCAAAAGGAACACAAAGCTATTTGCTTGATTGCTATAGGGAGAGCGTTCTACCTGCAAGACTTATTACTGCATCAGCTGGTAACAGCCAATCGATACCTCAATTTACCTGCCGGATCAAATTATTTACTCCCAGAAGGTTGAAAATCTACCCACGCCTGGAACTGAACGGCTACTATCGCACCTTCGTCGGTAGGCGGTGTGAAGGTCCTAAATAGTGTTACTTGTTTCAAAAACTGGAAAATCGCTTTTACCGCAGCCTAATACGTTCTATACACTTCTTCTCCTCGGGACAAAATACATCATCTTTACGAATGTGATCAAGATTCGTCCACACCTTCCCTCTCATTTACTTCTCCGACATCCTCAGATCATATATATATATATATATATATATATATATATATATATATATATATAGAACGGAAATAAGCACACAAAGAAGAAGCCTGGTCCGCAAAACTCGAAACAGGAAAGGCAACTCTTACCATACTAAGAAGTGTGAGCTAGTAATATGTATATATATATATATATATATATATATATATATATATATATATGTAGAAATTTTTTTTAGTAAAGTTCATTGATTATACAAATTGTATGTGAATTAAAATTTTAAAAAATACAGAAAAAGAATTCCTCGAGTGGGATTTGAACCTACGATCTGTGATCATTAATAAATAAAGTTAGTGTAGGTACATCAGTACTAATAAAAAGATACAATTACGTTTAAATCGAGTGGAATTTGCTTCCTCGGTAGCGTAGTTGGTAACGCAGTTCTCTAGCAACGAACAGATCGTTGGTTCCAAAACCCATGCGCGAACTTATTTAAGCTAAATGATCGTCATGAAAAACCAGGTAGGATCACTTAGGTTGTGTAAAAGAGTTGTTACAGGATATGTGTTGCGGTATCTAAGTGAGGATAAAATAAATGTATAAGTGCAATGTAGTTCTGCTATCTTTATTGCGAATTGAGGAAAAAAACTACAAAGAAAAACCTCATCGCATTCTACAACAAGAATAACATGAATAAAATATCCGTATTAATTATAAATACCTAGATCAATACGTATTTCGACTACTGTTATTGGAAGATTAAATTGCTATCGCCCTACTCCAACCTTCATAAACGAAAGTGGTAATAATTTAATACAGGCCTATATTTCATAAATGGTGATCACCAGGTTATACAGTTAGCTAACTGTAATATAAATAAAACATCACAACATGTTAAGGGTCTGCATTTACAATTAACGAACCAAAAGGTAACATATTTCATAACAGGCACGGACACAGTATTCCAACGAGAACATCCTTTAGTATTGCCACGGTTATCTCCCATAAGTTAGCATTATGCCAGTTTTACCCGAGAGCCGATTTTACGCTTTCACTACATTTACAAGGGAGCATTCATCAAAAAATATGCTACATTATAGGTGTGAAATGTCAAAATAAAATATATTAAAAATGAACTACATTAAATAACAAGATTGTAATGTACCTTTCAAATTATCATTGATATTAATTTATATTAAATGAAATAATCACTCTTACCACGGTATTGTAATACGAATCATATACTCATTCCAATTATTATCTAGTTCAATGTATAAAAGAGTCTTCTATCTTCAAACCAAGTTATATATATATATATATATATATATATATATATATATATATGATAGAGAAAATTTTATTATTGTAATAAACATTTTCAATCGTAATTGTTACCGTGGCAGAAAAGATAATTAATAGGTTTTAATATCTTGATAATAAGTCGTAATTTGATGTTTCTCGGCATATTTTATTTCCTGTATTTTATGTAAGAAATATTTGAATGTATGTACTATCGTGGACAAAAAACAAACCTATGTAACCTATTAAAAATCAATCACTGCCTTGCAAGAAGTATCTATTAAGTTACGCACGCAGGCTCATTAAGTTGAAATTTGTTAAAATAAAAAGAGTCCGCTTCAGACAGTACCGTGCCCCACCAGTAGGTAAGATTGGAGACTTTTGGAACAGACCACATTTCCAAGGTCCCACATTTCCAAGGTTGCCACAAAACCAAGGTCCCCACCGTACCAAGGTCAAAAAAGCGCAATGTGTGACCTAAATACATATCATTACCACAAAACCAGGGTCACAAACCCCGCTTTACTGTTCCACAATTACAAGGCTATCCGTGTGACATATCATTACCACAAACCAAGGTCACAAACCCCGCTTTCCTGTTCCACAATTACAAGGCCAGCCGTGAGACCTACTTTAAAACCCCGCTTGCCTGTTCCACAATTAGAAGGCCATCCGTGAGACCTAACGCGCGTTCATGTTCCACAAGAACATCCGTGTGACCTGGTTGCTACTCACTTGTATGTTTGTTGCTCACTTGTATGTTTTTTACCCACCCACAAAAGAAAAGAAAACGATATGTTAATATATTTAATTAATGTAGAAACATGTACAAATGTATTACTCAGATATATGATTTTCTTTAGGAATAAAACATTTTGATTTAGTACAAGTGCAGAAGGTCCTCTCCACTTCCGTTTCAGTACATCTGCGCGGACGTGGTGCGAGGAGCTGAGCATACGTACAATGTGGTGCCCATCGTAGATGTTCATGTAACGGATTGACATCTGGCTGCCATCGGTTTATTCTAACCCCACACATGAAACATTCAACCGTATCGTCTGAAGATGTGGAAATGAATCATGCTGCAGCAAGCGATGAGGGTGAGTGAACTCCAGACCATGTTCGATACGTTAGTAATCGTTTATCGAAACAGTTGTAATACTGAGGATAATAAAAGTTTGGGTCACACATGTTAACATCATCGAAAACAGTATGATACTGACAGAAAATAATGTATTCTATACAATATATACAATATATACAACATATATACAACATATATACAATATGTACAATATGTCCAATATATACAATAGATAAAATAGATACAGTAAAAAAAGACTACTCGGCTACGTAGCACACCTCATCACACAGTATACATGAGTCATCATCGTACACATCGTATAACTGTGTGAGAGGCGCCCTACACGACGAGCACCAATAATATTCGTGCGACAGGTGGTATCGCGCAGTCCAGTGCTCCATATGCATATGATGGTCCACTACGCGGTAATCTCCTGGTTTCAATCGGGCGAAACAGCAATGACACAAATTCATGAAGTCCACCAGATGGTATCGAACATATATTGATACAATGTGGGCATATGCTGTTACACGGCTTGCCGAAAAGTGCTCGCGTATTACCTTGCTCAATTCGGTATACCACGCTGAATTCCACTGAACCAGTTCATAATTATTTCGTAGCACTTTGGTTATGGAAGCCGGTAGTATTCCTTCCTTTTCAAAATTTACCCAGTTCGGAATTAATTGACATGTCCGTCGCGTACTAATTTGAAATAGGGTTTGTAGTTGGTACATTGTAGGAGTCTTCCAATCGTCTTGCACTGGAGTAACTGACATAGTGAAGATCGGTAACTATAGTATATGTAAAAAACCCCTTCCTTTAAGTATACGAATAATACTGAGTCTAACCTTGTGTAGTGAACTTGTTGTGGCAAAGTGGAACAACCTTGGAAATAAGTATGCCTAGGAATCCTTGAAGTAGTGGTGAATACAAGGTTGGAAAAAAAATCAAAATGAGTAACAGTCTTGAACGAAAAGAAAACCTTGAAAAGGTGTAACCGACAAGACCGCCAAAGCAATGTGTGGTATAATCGTGAAGGTCCCGTAAGTAGCCTTGAGGAGGGTACATAGTGGGGAGCGTGTCATATATAAAAGAGAGGGAATGTATGTAAAGCCAGTATCGTATATAATGGATAACATCGTACGTCAAGCCATAGAAAAGGCGAAGATTATCGGTGCTATAAGTTCAAGTAAATATTGCGATATTTTGCTTAATAATGTGCATTATTTCTTAAA
This sequence comes from Vesta saturnalis, assembly GCA_036346205.1. Lineage (NCBI taxonomy): Eukaryota > Metazoa > Arthropoda > Insecta > Coleoptera > Lampyridae > Vesta > Vesta saturnalis. Next base: position 28,883 of record JARFJB010001678.1, read on the forward strand.
TAAAAGTAAAACAAAGTGTGTTAGTGTCGGTCTATCACCCAAATTTGGATTTGAGCCAGTCGTAAAACTAGGTGGATCGAAGAGTGGTGGAGTGGTGTTTGACAAGCAGGAATGGCGTATACTTATGGATAATCAAGGGTGATTACTAATTATTTCTACAGTCCTGAAGGAACATGGCTACCTACCAAACTGGGATCGAAGACTGTCTCGTACGAAAATATTAACAAGAAAAAATTATACGCCTCTGTGATAGTGACGAAATTGATATCTATTTAGATGGGAGTCTATAGAACAGTTATGGAAGCTTTTGAAGATAATATATTACCGATTGGAGTTGGCAGATACTGTGAACTTTCCAGAGTTTTATAAAACCTAATAAAGTTGGCAGCGGTAATTCCTGAATGTAACATTCACCAAGTTATAGGTCCATTGCATGATGTATTTGAGGTCAACATAGCCTGCCTTCTGGAAATGGAAGCATTTGCCAAGGAGAAACTATATATGGATATGGATCTTGCCAAACCTATAACTGAAAGGGGGGTAACGCGCTTGTAGTCAATAGTGGATAGTATTAGATGTTAGTCAATATGTGGATGTGTTATAGTGCGGAGTCGTGGCCTAAAGCTGTAGATTGTGTTAGTGCAGTCCAAAGACTAATATGCCAGTTACAATCATTAGAATTCGATGCTGATCATGAAAAAGTGTATGGAATGGGTAGATTTAGTGATGACTATTTAAATAATCTAGTTAATAAGTATGGGGGAGGAATACGCCTTTGTGAAAAATACTTAACATCGCATGTAGGTGATATAGAGCGTATTTGTTGTGTAAAGCGATTAATAGAAGACCTTAAAGAAATATCATTGGAGCAATTTATACACGAAATAGAAAGATATTTACCGAATTTTGAGCCATCAGATGACTCACCCAGTGAAGAAGGTGTGCATTAATGAGTCCAAAAACGTAGTTCACTACATAGTAGTATGGGAGTTGGCGCACAGACATGCGCGAAAAGGAGAATGGGAACAAATAGCAAGAGATTCTGCACGATTTAAAAAAAGAATAGATGACTGTGGTAATATAATTTCACCAATTCTCGAAAAACAGCATCGTGAATGTGTGTTTGTCAGACGCTTTAGTAGTATGTAGTGATATATATGTATAGGATAGTATTAATAAAAAAAGTAAAAAAAGATCTGTTAATTGCATATTAATATTACAGTATATATAATTAAGGTTAATTAGCGTATTACACATTGTCTTTGGTAGAAATCCAGGAGTTGTGAGAAGTATCAAAACCCAACCACTTAACGAGAGCTTTATTCCCTTGACGTCGGATGACACGTTCAACTAGATGAATGTCTGGATGTTTAACACTTTGTAGTTCGGGCTTATAGAACCGACCTTGAATCTCTTCATCTCGAGTATCACGTAATGTGTAGGTGAGTGGGCTTGAACGTTTAACTGTTGATATTCGAAAGACTTCGTAACTCCAATTAGGTGTGTACCCCTTAGAGAATATGCTTCTATGTTTGCTAATGCGTACATGTTCCTCCACTTTAAATTTAGGTGTTTTGCGGTCAAGAATTTTTTGACATTTTAAATGTTTTGAAATAGACGCACTATTCTTTTCCGATACATCTACCGGTTTGTATCCAGTTGTTCTATGCTTTCTTGAATTATACTCGGCGACAATGTGCGGTAATATTGATAGCCACGTATAGGATCCTTGCATGCTGAAGGTTTTCCACATTATTGCTTTAAGGGTGCGATTTACACGTTCGACTATACTACTTTTCAAGGTGGAATAACTACTGTAATGATTGATATTAAATTTTTCATTACTTTTTGAATTCAGCATTATAGAACTCAGTTCCCATATCAGTTTGTATATGTGTATCCTTTTCAAACCAGACAAAGTTTATCCATTATATCCGCGACCAGTTTACCATTCTTGCGTTTGATGGGAAAAGCCCAAACATATTTAGAGAATGCATTTATTATTACTAAAATGTATCGAAATCCTTTATTCATCCGAGCATATGGTATCATTTCCACTAAATCAGCTTGAAATAGATCATTTAAACCTTTTAGTACAACACAACGCCGCGGAAAATTTCTTCTTGCAGGTTTGTGCAGTTCTTCGACAACATCGGCTTTACTCATTTTTTTGTGCTTTGGATTTTACTACGAACTCTACGTTGAATATCGTTGCAGTTGAAAACTTTACAAACGTCGGCATGGTTACACGAATTACATCGTTCCTCTTAAGAGGTTGATCAATTACATCCTTTGCCAGCTCAAATGTTGTACCATCTATGTTAAGCTCAAGAGTTGGATGACTCCACCTGCAATGTACTATAGTACCGTCGTTACAGGGATAGGTATATTGATCACCTACGCCGGTAGATATACTAATTGTCTTCTTTGTGGCGATTCCAGAAAATGATATGAAAGTTTCATAAGACAGATCGCTATGATGAACAATGTTTCCCAAATTTATCCACTGTCATTTGATGATGAAGATGGCCTCCAAATTTATCTATTGGCATCACTGGTGGACATATAGTACTATCTGTAGTGATAGTCGTAGTAACAATGAAAGGAAATGACTATAGTGGTAGGTTTATAACAAGTTCTGTTACTTTATTACTTTTGCGTTACGTAGTTCATCAATTATATTATATTATTTCGTTGTGATTGCTAGTATTTTCTGCCGACATTGATCCTAATAATTCCCTTAACCAATCGACTAACTTATTCGGATTATTCCACGGTACAAACTTAATAGGTTTATTATTGTATCGCAATAGCTGCAGTCCACCACCTCTTTTGGATATAGAAGTTGTTCGAGATCTGGTGGCTGGAGGTGCAATAGACGATGTGGCAGAACGTTTTCTAGGTTGAAGTAATGGTTTAATGATTTCAAGGTACGTCTTACTATTAGTTCCTCGGATTTGATCATCAAGGTTATAATTACGTCGGGCAGCATGCGTACGACGCAAAATGTCATTGTAGTGCTGTAGATCCCTCTTTTTGTATCCCGTAGGAACTTTTTAAAAGTAGTTCATATAATCCCGGTGTTCCTCATAATCTAGGGATGATCCATCAGGAAGAGCGATTCGCAAATTTTCTCCAACAAAATCTAGTTCAGCATCGCCTATAAAAATTTCTCTTCTTCAGGAATAAAATGCACACCGTACGTTAAGTCATATTCATCTTCGGTATCTCTAAAGATACCTTCGACGTAGTATTTCGCTAATCCTTGGTATTGATTAAGATACTCTTCAAAGGCGGCTTGAGATCCAGCAGCTAGTAGTTCCGATTTCAATTGTTGTAAAGTAGGAATTTCCACCTCGTCGTCATGTGTGACATCAGCAATTACAGATTCTTGTAGAGGTGTGGGAATGGTGTCAGGAACAATAGTACGCGGCTCCTTACGTATTCTAGAGGATTTCGGTGTATAATGTAAAATACTTCATTTTCATGTGCAATGGACTCCTTTTTTCCGACTTCTGGCGTAAGGGGTTCAGCTTTGATGAGAGAACCATCATTTTTAGTAATTAATTGTTTTAATGGTTGTGTAATAGGTTTAAAGTGTGCCTCCATTGCACGTTCTGTAAGTGCAGTATCTTCTTTAAAACTCGCATATTTCTGTTGCACACTCTTGCGAGCACGCAAAATGTCTTGTACTAAGCGCTCCTCCATTACGACTGTACGTTGACAGTCCTAGTAGATTATTTACACTGCAATAAAACAGTTAAATCTCTTACGGTAACGACCGTTATTAACATCGCTTTCTTTATCAACCACAAGAAATCCGAATTTATCACGCCAGCAACAGCAACACAAGTCTTTAAATCTATCAAATGACATATCAACATTAACGTGATCATCGTACACATGCTTGAGATTAGTGTGATCTTGTTGAAAAAGAACAAGTAAATTCGCATTATCACGTATAAGCTGTTTTGGAATTGAAGAATACGTTTGACACAGATAGAAACAATCATTATTTCGATGTCTGCCAAAACAAAAATGATCTCTAATTTCATTTTGTTTATGAAATGCTACATCACCAAAAATCATTATTGAATTTTTACGGGACTCACTAGGAGGTATAACATCACTATTATCACTGTATTCGAAATACCTAATTTCCTTTATGGGTGCCAGTAACTCCCGCAGGTACTGGTATTTAGGTTGGTATAGCGATTTGCAATATATATAGACATTTTCAAAACGTAAGCCATTTGGATGTTCTAATAAGCTAATCATAACATTGGTTTTCCACAGCCGGATGGTCCGACGATTATACCTCGTTTACATCCCCTTTAGTAAACCGCGGTGTTTAGAGTACTGCTCCTTGTTAGAGTAATGTCATAATTTTTGATAGGTAATTCTGTATCTTGCGGAATGAAACGGATGTCACCCATTATGGTACTAAACCACGACTTGTATGACGCTTCTATATATATACACCACGTGCAGTAAGTAGTTTAGTAGTGAAGTGTCAGTCAGCGTGGTATGAAGTATACATCCCAGCGTCACAGGAAAAAAAAGGTTCAGGATTAATTAATACTTTAATAAATAAATTACCCGTGGAGTTGCATATACCCGGATATCGATATTGTGGGCCAGGCACCCGTTTACAAAAACGATTAGCTCGTGGCGACAAAGGTATTAACGCATTGGACGAAGCGTGTAAAGAACACGATATTGCATACTCCCAGTCAAACGATCTAGGACAACGACACATAGCAGATAAGACTTTACAACAAAAAGCTTGGAATAGATTTCGTTCTACCGACGCTACCTTTGGAGAAAGGTAGCATTAACCATAGCTGGTATAATGAAAGGAAAACGGACAATGGGAATGGGTGACAAGTCACGGAAAGGACAAAAGAAATTAGGAATGGGAAATAAATCACGACGAAGGAAGCATTCTCGCAGAGCAATTTCGTTTAACAAAGCAGTCCTTCTAGCCCGACGTCGTGTTGGTGGTAAACTTCGATCATCTTTAAAAGCGACAATACAGCAAGCCTTGAGCGCTCTAAAACACAAAAATACCAAAACGTGGGGGATTCATACCTCTTATTCCCCTCTTTGCAGCATTAGGAGCTTTAGGGTCTCTAGGTGGCGGTCCTGCGGCAGTCGCAAAACCGGTAACTGACGCAAAAGCTGCGACAAAAACGTTAGACGAAACCAAACGACACAACCAAGCAATGGAAGCAGCTGCATTAGGAAAAGGTTTATACATAAAGCCATATAAACGAGGGTTAGGTATATATTTACAACCGTATTCAAAAAACTCCCACTGAAGCTACCACGTCACGCCTTAAGTAATGTTGAGCTATCAAAATTTGTGGAGCAATTACAGATTCCCTATTTTAGAGGGATATATATGCGAGATAACTTACCTACACGAATCCATGCGAATGAATGTGGTATTGTGAATCTGGATGATCAAACTAACAAGGGTACACACTGGACAGCTTACATTAAGCGTAACAGGCATATTACATATTTTGATAGCATAGGACATATTAAACCACCCTTTGAATTACTCCACTATTTTAAAAGTGATGGTAGCAGAAACACAATTGAGTATAACTTTACCAAGGTTCAAGATTTTGATACATACAACTGCGGTCATTTAGTCTTACACTTTTTATATGACTACTCGTACTGATTTTCAGTAGTCGTGACGTGATCGTAATGTCGTACACATTTATATTTACCGGCAAAAAGTGTATCTTGCAAGCAACCTTTAATCCACCGATTTTTCTTGAGAATGAGTCGGAATACGTAATGGGATTGACAAGTTTTGAATCTTTCAATACTATACAGAATGTTACTTCAAAGAATAACCAACTCGTATTTGGAAACGATAAAATTACAATACCACCAGGATCATACGAAATCGCGGATGTGAATAAATATATTAATGAGTTAGTGAAAAGATCGAGAGCATTTATGCATTTACAAGCGAATAATAATACTATGAAAGCAAGTATGAAAGCAACCCATGACATTAACTTCAATGTGGAAAATTCGATAGGACCTATGCTGGGATTTAATAAAACTGTTTACCAGGCTCACAAAGTGCATACCTCTGATACTCCTATTAACATTATCAAAATTAACTCATTAATTATCGAGTGCAATATAACATGTGGTAGTTTTAAGAATGGTGAAACATCACACATAATTCATCAGTTCTTTCCCAGTGTACCAGCGGGGTATAAAATAATAGAGTCCCCTCAACATGTTATCTATCTACATATAAATACATCTACCATTTCGACAATAACACTTAAAATAGTAGACCAAGACGGAGATCTCGTCAATTTTAACGGGGAAGTCATAACGATAGGACTACATTTAAAGAAAATATGGTGACGCGCTATAACACATGTGCATGTACCCAGTGCAAATCAAACTATAAAGGATCAAAGTGTGGAAAGGTGAGAGTCAGTAAGCGTTCGGCGCCCAAAGCATTGACACCGCAGAACAAAGCATTATTGGAAAGTCTCGGCTTTACAGTACTACAATGAGTATATTAAACGTTAATGAAAAAGTTGTCGTTGATAATGCTATCGTTAATTCCGAACTGCACACCCATCAGCCATACACTACCAGATTTGGAAACAATGATGAAATCAGGATACCCATTCAGGAAGACATGTGCACTCTACCATCCGAAAGCTATGTCTACGTAGAGGGACGATTATTACGTCAGGATGGCACTGTCTCTAACACCGCAAGGTTCGTTAATAACGGTATCGCATTTTTATTCAGTGAAATTAGATATGAAATGAATGGAATAGTGGTAAATTCCGTAACGAAAGTAGGATTAACGTCGACAATGAAAGGATTGGTATCGTTGACGTCCAATGATCTCGCCCGTCATGAAAATGCAGGTTGGTTTCCTACTGCAAACAGTACACTAACAAATGCTCAAGGATACTTTAACGTTTGTATACCGTTGAGAATGCTACTTGGCTTTGCCGAAGATTACAATAAAGTGATTTTGAACATTAGACAAGAACTGGTATTAATTCGTAGTAACATTGATACCGACGCAGTAATTTCAACTATAGAAGAAGCACTAAATGTTAACATAGATAAGATATATTGGAAAGTTCCACACATCATTCCAGCATTAGCAGAGGAGTTGGCGTTAACGAAATACATTGATAAAAATGTAAATACGCCAGTAGCATTTAGAAGTTGGGAAACCCACATATATCCCGCCGTTCCAGCAACAGATAAGCATACATGGGCAATCAAAACATCTACTAGTATAGAAACACCTAGATACATTATTATAGGATTTCAAACTGGGCGAGAGAATAATGTTATGCAAGATACGAGCAGATTCGATAAATGTGCACTAAATAATATTCGCGTGTTCCTGAACACGGATCGTTATCCGTATGACAATCTCAACGTTAATTATGATAACAATTGCTTTGCTACGTTGTATGAAATGTTTGCTAAATTCCAAATGTCGTATTACCAAAGAGAGGGCAACCATTACTCACCCCACGCAATTTACCACAGCTGCACCGTTGATTGTCGTAGATTGCTCAAATCAAAAGAAGCATTACACTCTAAAGCAGTAGTTCTTCGTGTGGAGTTTGAAACAGCGGCAAACATACCTGCCAATACGATAGCATACTGTGTTATACTCCACGATCGTTTAGTTACATACAACGCGTTAACCAAAGCAGTGCGACAGTTGTAATACAATGTCCGTCATAGTCGATGTAGAAGGGTTTAAAATTTCAAAAGCTTTTATACCAAAAGAACTCGCCATTTATAATGGAAAACAAATTGCCCATTTTATTTTTAAATCACCGTATCCCTGGCATACATTGGATGCAGAGAGTCGTCGTCAAGCTACTTGGTTAATACATAACCAGCACTGTATTAAATGGGAAGAAGGGTATACACCACCACACCACTTTCGAAGAATACTCGAGAGATTGATTCAGCCAACAGATTCTGTCTATGTCAAGGGCAGAGAGAAAGCAGATTACATCAGAAAATTTGTGACCCAGCCTGTTATTGAACTTGAGGAAAGTCCACCTCTTCCTGCTATGCAACTCGTTTGTTACTTTCACTGTGAATCATTATGTCACTGTGCTTTGAGTACTGTATATCATTTATATAATATATATATATATATATATATATATATATATATATATATATATATATATATATATATATATATATATATAATGCAATAAGTCTTGTACACATTTTTTTAATAAAAGAATAGTAAATAGTCATTCCCGTTTTTTTTTTTTTATTTTATTTATATCACACAGTATTTGTATAGCATATATTCTCTTACTAACGAATTAATACATAATATTAATATATGTTCAACAACTAAAGGAATAATACAACTTATTATTAATATAAGTTTCATTATGGAGAGAATATAGGAAAGAAACTAGCAAGTGTCAGTACCCAAACTATTCTTCTTCCGGTTAATATAAATTCATTTGCTTAGCAACCTGCAATAGTTCGCTCAACGGATCAGCATTCTCCAATTCCGGTATTCGCCAATGCCCCCACGCCAATGTGGAACACGTATCACGTAGTCGATATCGTTTGTCATCCTGGGACCTAAAGGCGATTTTGTTTAACATTTCGGTATATATATCATGTAAGGTTGATCGAAACACAAGCATTTTACACATTACTGTTTTATCAGACCCCTCCGCAACCGCTTTGTAGTCTACTTCCGTCAACACTTTCTGAATAACAACTTTCTTAACACCTTTCGCTTTCTTAACAACTTCATTATCAGCAAGCTTTAGACAGTATGACTTCGATCCAGCACCATAAAAATAATAAATCGCTTTCCCTGCGTACTCATCTTTCATTCGTCCAACGACGGAAGCAGTCGTAGGAATACCATGCAACTCATTTTGATAGTTGGGAGTATCATATTCGTCTAAATTGTTTCGCATGTGTGCATACATATCATCAGTTACTATCTCAACAATCAAAGAATCCGTGTCAGTATAGAGCAACGTGACATTCTTGCCATAATGAGCTCGTAAGATATCATAAAAAAACGATACATTATAATTTTGGAAAGATCTAAAATACTGAATCCGACATAGACGGGTTTGTCGTACGTAACTACCTGTTTTGACAATTCCGCCGCAAACAATTTATCAGTGTATTGAATAAAATTTTTAAATTGCGGTTTTGCAACGTACCGTGCTAGACCTACCCGACGACCGTTATTTTCCCAATGCGTTAACAGTTTAATAACTCTTCGTTTATCGACATTTTCCATTGTTTTACCAAACACACCATTATTCATAATTTTATAGAGATCCTTTTCGAACTTGTTCTGTGCTGTGCTGCGGAGAGCGGTATTAAGGTCTACGTATGGTATTAGCCACGGACTCTGACGAAACCGTAAAACCCTATGAATACGAGTAACAATTAAGCCATGCTCTATACATTGTTTTAAATAGCGGTAATGTATAACGTAGTTGGTCTTATCACACAGGTTAGGGATTAACTTCTCCTCCTGGGAATGTGGTGCGCAGATCATTTCAGGACAAAACGGATAATCGTTGTGTTCGTCATGCAGATGGTGGGGATAATGTATATCAACCTCCAGTACAAATTCAACATTGGCGTCATCATCAATCTTTACTACGTCAAAGTGTTCTATTTCCTCTTGAGGTAACCACATAAACCCATCGTGGGCAGGTATTGCTTCATACTCCAGCCGTATAAATTCGTGGCATCTAAATATTGTAAAACACTTTCGGTTGTTTAGGATCATAGTTTGGAACAAACTCGTTATTAGCGATGCTTCTCCGCTTGATACAAGTACTTACTCCACCCCGAATACCTTGTTTAAAAAAGTGATACATATCCATATCCGTCAGTAATTCTAGCTCTACTTTCGTACATTTCAACATGGAATCCCACGCCAATCCAGGCAAAGTGACATACTGTGCAGGTTCTAACCCATACACACCCATACATAATCTCCTAAAGTTTTCAAACACGTCAGCCAATAACAACACATCTGATTTTAAATAAATATCAGCATAATCACCTAGTGTATTACACTTAAGGTGATCCCATACCAGTAGAACGCGACAGTATTCGTCATCGGAAATATTTGCATCGCGCATTTTATCATAGAATTTGTCATATGATGGCACCGTGACGTCGTTCAATTTACTAAAGCTGTCTACGTACGCATAAGGAAACTACCTTTCTTTCTCACTAAGTTGAAGTCGCTATCATTACTAAAATATTTCCGTACCTCCATACATTGATCATCTGATAAATTCTGAGATAGAGTATCTAAGGATGCAGCCATGAATCTACAACTATCGACGAAACGTAAATTAATGTATTTCTTTTCCCTGATACCATGACTGTTTACATATTCATCAACAAAAATATGCTTACCAAACGTTATATATTTTTCACTATTAACCGGAAGTACGGTAATTTCTTCCGTTTCACTCGCTAACTCTTTAATGAACAGGTGAACATCATAACCACTGAGATTATGTAGAAAAACGGGGAGAAATGTAGGTACCTGATAGTTTAAGTTACACGTTGAATGTGCTGCACCACGATACTCACCAGTAACATGACAGTGATCTCGTACTTTCGGATTTGTCGGATCGCCCGTAAAGTGCTTGCCGCATATGTAACAACATACACTGCATTCATACGTAACCTGCTGTTCATCCGTTAATGGTGTCATTGGAACAATAGCTTTGAAATGTTCATTATATATCCGTTTTACATCACTTTCCAGTCGTCTTATAAATATCTCCCCTGCATTACTCCCCCTATACAGCTCTAACTTAGACCACGCATCGTTTACACTACACTTAATGTAATAACTAAACGAGTATGGTTCGTGTTTACACGTTTTTATCGTGAACGGTTTTTCCGGATCTGGTTCAGCCGTATCTACCGGTACTAAGAGCGCTTCAAAATCTGCATATATTACGAATGGTAGAACCATTTGTTTCTGATAGTTCCGAAACGCGAGTATATTTTCCGCGTAGAATTCCCCGGTTATGTCTTTTTTTTGTTTCACGCCCGGTAATTTTGTATATACGAAGTTACAGTCGTGTGACACGTGTCGGGTTAATTGCTCCAACAAAGAATGAATAATAACTATATGCTGAAGTGTAGGTTGATGTGAATAAGGGTACTATACGTGTTGGATAGGAAGGGTAGCCGGGAGAGATGCAATACGAAACTAACACTTACTATTCTTTGAAGACATGATGTAACACCGCCTTATAAGACTTGAAACTTTACTTGGTGGCGCATAAAGACGGACTGACACTGTAGTGGAACCGCTCCGTCTTAAATACAAAATTTGAAGTGTTGGGGAGTGGAAATTGGAATGAGGGGCAGAAGTGGTGAATCCGGACTCCCCCTCTCCCCAGATAACCGAGTTGCTACCTAAAGTAAAAATATCATTGTTCACATTTGAAATTCTTCTTTACTTCTATATATAAGTTCCAACATAATCCTTGTTACACCATTGAAAATCCTTTTTCTACCTTCCAACCTACATATACATATGTAGGTATAAAAGGTTATGAAATAGACTTTTTTCACTATCGCTAAATCGAATTATTAGCTCATTTTACAACTTTTGACCAAGTTTCGTCAAGATCGGTCATGATGTCTGGATGTCTTATCTGTATGTGTATGCATGTATGTTCATATCCACGATAACTCCAGTAGGTCTGTTGGACAGTAGGGCCAGACAGTTGCGTGCGCAACTGCTTGAACCCAAATCCCCCATGTGGGAGTTACATTATAGGAAGGGGGGTTAAACAGGAATCCGTTTTGAACTGTATTTGAGCTGGTTTTGGGCTGGTTTTGAGCTGGTTTGAGCTGTATTTAAGCTGGTTTGAGCTGGTTTTGGGCTGGTTTTGAGCTGGTTTGAGCTGTATTTAAGCTGGTTTGAGCTGTATTTAAGCTGGTTTGAGCTGTATTTGAACTGTTTTTTTATCTGTACAGATTCCTGTTTAACCCCCCTTGCTATAATGTAACTCCCATACCTACTAACTCCAGAACGAAAAGACCTACTTGGTTAAAATTTCTATTTAAGCTTCTTCTCATTTTGGAATAGAACTGGTTAAATTTCTGGCAGAACTCCAGCGACGAAGAGGGGGAGATTCTTAGGGTTATTTTTTTTTGTTTTTATCAAAAATAGTTCTAAAACAGTTGCATACTTCCAAGTAATAAAATACCCACACATAGACCTTAAACATATAGACAAATTATACATCCTATACCTTTTTTATGCAATGCATAATTTAGCTGCAAAAAAAATCCTACGATGAAATTTTAATGTTAGTTCAACTTTTTTTCAATATCTAAATAACAATTAGTTTCATAAGAAAAGGTGTGTACATATTTTTAAAGAAAATTTACTTCTACATAAGTTTTATCTATAAAGTTGTGTACTACAACCAAGAAGAGGCGCATAGTTCTAAAGTAGTTGCATACTTTCAAGTAATAAAAATACCCACACATAGACCTTATACATATAGACTAATTATATTCTATACATTTTTTTATGCAATGCATAATTTAGCTGCAAAAATAATCCTACGGTGAAATTTTAATGTTAGTTCAACTTTTTTTCAATATCTAAATAACAATTAGTTTCATAAGAAAAGGTGTGTACATATTTTTAAAGAAAATTTACTTCTACATAAGTTTTATCTATAAAGTTGTGTACTACAACCAAGAAGAGGCGCAACGGTATATGATTTTGTGTAATAGGTGTATGTTGGGTTGCCTAATCGAACTTTCTGTAATAACTTATAAACGCGTGATTATGGAAAGCAGATAGGTGAAAAACAAGATTTGGTTTACCTGCTGGGTGCGTCATTGTTGCTATGTAGGCATATATTACCACCTCGTGTTTACTTTATTACAGGTATTAAACATATAATTGTGATTTTCCTGCTTACTGGCAAAATCAATAAAAACACTTATCTATATAATAATAAAAATTCTTTATTTCCCACAGGAAAAGGGAATTACACGTTATAATTACTAAATGACTTTGTATAAGCGTGCCACTAATGAAAAAAAATAGAAATAACAATACAAATGCATACATAAGGAAAATGTTTAACTGAATAACATATATAGAAAAACCAGTTTATGCAGAACTGTTAATGCGTCTGATGACATGTAATTATCTTTGTACGAGACGGTTCATTTGCAGGTTTTGTCAGACTCTAATTAACTTTTTTATTTTCAGCAAGAATTAATTTTTATCGTTCAATAAGAAATGTATTTGTTAAATAAATATCACTATTTTAAATTCTAAGGAAATAAGAAAAACTACATTGTTGTACTACAACTTATTAGCATAGTAGACTTGTTTATGAGTTAAAAAAATACAACTGGGTTGACCTTTGTACGTTAAATTTATACAATTATAAAAAACGATATAAGTTCATATTTTATCACTCTCATCGTGAATATATATAGCTACATTCCTTTAGCTTTAACAATTAAAATAAAATTTAAAAAATTGAGAACATTATTTGCAATTTTTATATAACAAAGAATGTATTTATAGATTATATACGTGCTCTGCAAATACAGTGTTAACGAAATGATGTTATTAGTAATATTACTTAACATACGCTCTTCATTAATACCAAACAATTTATTATTTACTATTTATTAATTATACTTGCAGTATAATTAGCTAAATAAATTGTATTGTTTTGCAAGTCATAGTAAATAAACTAATAAGTATTAAATATTGTTTACAAATCGTAATGCTATATTTGCCTGTTACAATGTATACGAAGGTTACCTGTCTAGACTACATCCTGCAATTTTTTTTGTAATACTCGTAGTTGATCTAGGTCACTGCCAGACACCTCTACCAATCAGAAAACAGTTTACATCGTTTCAAGGGAGCTTCTGGGTATATAAGAGGTGCATAAAACGTATTTACGTTATGTTCTCGAGTAGTCCAAGTCTATCACATCGTTCTAGTATGGGTTGCTGAGACTGGCAATCTGGCTCGAGATCCAACACTTCCTTGGGGTGTGCAAGTCTTACTTTACACCTTAGTGGGGTCGCTGAGACTGGCGATTCTACCCCAAGGCCATCTCAGCATTCTGGCTCGACCTACAACACTTCCTTGGGGTGTGCAAATCTAACTTTGCACCCCCAAGGCCTTCTCAGCAGCATCCACTTCGAGTAAGTTATACCCGGACCTACTCCGTCGTCGGTAAGCATAATGCACGAGTGAATGTGTGAGTGTGTGTGTGAGTGTGTGCTTCAGTGTGTGTGTGTGTGTGTGTGTGTGAGTGTGTGTTTGAGTGTGTGAGAGCGCTGAACGGCTTGGTACCACCTGTCACACGGCGAATACTGGCGTTCCTCATGTTGAGCACCCCTAACGCAACTTTTTTTATGTGTACGATGACGACTATTTTATATATTATGTGATGAAATATGTTATGTTGATTCATTTTTTTTTTGTATCTCTTGACTATAGTGTCTAGACTACTTATTTCCTGTCAGTCTAGTAGTGTGTTTATCGCTGCTAACATGTGTAACCTAAACTTTTATAATCCTCAGTATTACAACTGTTTTGATAAAAGCTTACTAACGTATGTACTAAATCAACATGTTTTATTCCTACAGCAAATCATATATCTGAGTAATACATGTTTCTAATATAATTTATATGTCTTCCTTTCTACATGACTTAAATATATAATTTGTACATGTCTTTATTTCTATATACAATTTGTACATGTCTGTCTTTCTACATGAATTAAATATATAATTTTTTACATGTCTTTCTTTCTACATGAATTCAATATATAATTTGTACATGTCTTTCTTTCTACATGAATTAAATATATTAGCATATCGTTTTCTTTTATTTTGGTAAATAAAGTGGGGGTGAGCAAAAAAACATACAAGTGGACAAAAAACATACAAGTGGGAAAAAAACATAAAAGCATACAAGTGGACAAAAACATACAAGTGGGCAAAAAACATACAAGTGGGTAAGAGTGGCAACCAGGTCACACTGATGTTATTGTGGAACAGGAAAGCGAGTTAGGTCGCACGGATGGCCTTGTAATTGTGGAACAGGAAAGCGGGGTTTGGGACCTTGGTTTTGTGGTAATGATATGTCACACGGATAGCCTTGTAATTGTGGAACAGGAAAGCGTGGTTTTAAAGTAGGTCACAGTGATGGCCTTGTAGTAGTGGAACAGGAAAGCGGGGTTTGCGACCTTGGTTTTGTGGTAATGATATGTAATTAGGTCACACATTGCGCTTTTTTGACCTTGGTACGGTGGGGACCTTGGTTTTGTGGCAACCTTGGAAATGTGGGACCTTGGAAATGTGGTGTGTTCCAAAAGTCTCCAATCTTACCTACTCCCTCCTAACTGTTTGTGTGAGTTGGCATTGTTTACTGTTTGTTAATATTTGTGTAGAAGCAATAATGCGTGGACTAACGTAGCACGATAGACCTCCGTTAATTCATTATGAACGCGACAGGGGTTTACAGACATGGGTCTAGATGACATTAAAAACACCTCAAATTCCATCTTTACTGTTATGTTATGTTATGTTGTTTTGTGTAGACGAATGTGTAAGCTGAGACAGAGATGCTGTATTTTCTAACGCAGTCACTCAAACATGCGAGGAGGTTACCGGTCACTTTGTTATGATTTATTTGCACCTTGCCCTTGCAAGGCTTTGTTTTAATGAGTTTTTTAAGTGTCTTGAATGAATGAATGAATAATATATATATATATATATATATATATATATATATATATATATATATATATATATATATATATATATATATATATTATATATATATATATATATATATATATATAAGTATGTCCCCGGATCGACTTTAAAGAGGAAAATTTCATTCTTGCTGATTTGCCCTGCTTGTTTCAAACCCCGAAACACAAATTACTTGCTATTTAACTCAAACGGTTCTCGAGATAATATCATTTTCTTGAAAATTCGAGCTTTTCGTAATTTTTGAAGTAAATTGATTTGTTTCAAAGGAAAAATCAAATTGGCCTCACAAGTTTTAATTAATAAATTTAACAATTGATGGTAAAATGAAATGAAATTCGCAAAAAACTGAACTATTAATTTTCTATTCGAATAATGCTCTTCCTTTTTCCGCACAGATTTCAATGCGAGCTCTGAATTCATTGAAACTGCGCCTTATTTCTTCGATTGAAAGGGACTGGACAGCATTCCGTATCCTATTTTTCAATTGCTCTTCATCATTGTCTAATGGCTCACTGGACACAATTTGTTTTAAACGACCCCACAGATAAAAGTCCATTATTGTGAGATCAGAACTTCTCGGCGGCCATAAAATGGGATCATCTCTTCCTATCCAGTTATCATGGAACTCTGTATTGAGCCACTGGCGAACAGTAGCGGCATAATGAGCAGGGCACCCATCGTGCTGGCAGAACATTTCAATTTGGTAGTTCAATGGCAATTCATCCAGTTTATCATTATATATATATATATATATAATATTTATAAATAAATATAAATATATCTGAAACAAAATAGTACAAACAGCTTTTATTTACCCAAAGCACTAAAGAGCCTCCAAAGAAAACTAAACGTCTAAATTAGTAAAATACTTATCTTTTTTGGGTTTTGTAATGGGAAATTAAAATTATACAATCTAAACGTTTCGATAACACTTACAGTTATCTTCGTCAGTAGTAATATTTGTAAAAATTGTTAAAGATGTTGTAAACAATTTTGTCAAAGTTGAAAAATTAAAACATAAACATCAGCCTGTTATTAATACAACAGTTTGAGAAACGTATAAAGCCAACTTATAAAAATTAAATTTCAAATTTTAGTAAAGAATAACTAGAGGTCATTAAAATTTTTAATTCTTTACTAAAATTTGAAATTTAATTTATAATTAATTTCTCAAACTGTTGTATTAAAACAGGCTGATGTTATTTAATTTTCAACTGACAAAAACATCTTTAACAATTTTTAAAATATTACTACTGACGAAGATAACTGTAAGTGTTATTGAAACGTTTAGATTGCATAATTTAAATACACCATTAAAAAACCAAAAAAAGATAAGTATTTTATTATGAGTGTTAATGGTGAAAGTTTACATTTTCATACGTCTAAATTAGTAGTTGTTGAAATTAAACCCCAGCACAAAGAAATTACAAGTTCGGGGTATCAATAACCTACTTTATTATATTTAGTTATCAAATGAAGCTTGAGAACTAAGTCTGCATGATTAAATCATTAATTAGAATAAAATTAAATGTCTAATTTAAGTAACTAAAACTAAACTAAATGCTTGAATTAAAATTCGATTGAATTGAAAATGTAGCACAAAGAAATTAATGGTTAGAAGCATCATCTATCTACTTTAACGTATTGAATGAAACTTGAGAACTAAGTCTGTTTGATAAATCATTGAATGGAATAAAAAAATAAAAGTGTCTAATTTTTCCCCTCGGATAACCCAAACTTTTTAAATTTAGTAAAGAACAAGAATGAGTTAAGAACAAAATTGCAACGCTATTTTACTGTATAGGCCACCCACAGGGCATCTAGACATATTGTACATTGTACAAAGCGTTTCATCAAAAACAAAATTGAATAGTCAATAGAACATTGGTATCTCTTAACAGAAAGCCAAATATTTATACATTAGAGCACAGAATATGGAAGCTGCCATATTCTGTGATTAGAGGGTTAATAAGCATATAGCAGTAATACTCATACGAGCTGTAAGGATGAATACATTCCCATGTATAGGTTTTTCTACATTTACAAATTCGAATTAAATGGATATCTTAATACCAATTCAAAGTAAAATTTTGAAAGAAACGGTTAAGTTCATAAACCATATTGATGAGAATTTTCTACTCGGAATGCATGTATTTTCCTTAAAGTTACTAATTATAATGAGATAACTGTTGCGTTGATGGCTAAAAAAAAGTAAAGAACGTTTTATAACAGAAAAAAGAAGAAAGGCTCACTTGGCATTTAAACCTTAAGTCCGCCTGAGCATAAGAAACAACTAACAACAATTAATCATTCCGAATCATGTGGAATAAATATAAAGCTGACCCTAGTCGATGGATTAAATACATCCAGAAAACATTTGATATTCCTCAGGTATTAAAATGTAGTTTGAAACCACTTGTAGAAGGAAAGGAAAGAAAGCGTTCCAATGAATTTAGTTTACTTTACATTACCAACCGTAATGCAAGTGCTTTTCAATTACGAAAGTGCATCATATTAAGTATGGGTGACCATCAACCCTTTTAATAAGAATAATTTATTTAAATTAGCAATTTAAGAAAATGCTAAGTGAAGAAAGCAGCAATAACCAAATGATTTTAACAGCTATCTGTTCAAATAATATAACAGCAGATATAATAAATGTAACAAGTGTAGCTGTATCCACACGATCCACTCACATTCACAGGTTCATAATTAACTTAAATTCTATGCCTATTTATTAAAATGGATGTAGACAAGTAGATTTTAGAAAATTAATTATGGCAATATCTATCTTTAAATAAAATAATGTGAGAACTCCATCGTCTGCAGCTGCCAAATAAATTACATCATTCATACTTTCACAACTTTAATAAATTAGTCTCCTTAACTAAGTATCAAAAATTACAGTAAAATTTATAAAAACATTTACATAAAAAATTTTTTCACAACACTATTCATAGCACCACTTATATCTGGGATATGTTTTTTTGTACTTATTTCTAGTTTTATTCTTAAAGTAAACATCACTGATGATCGTGAATTGGAACTTTCTCATATTTAGGTGAAGTTAATAAAACAGTTTCATCTTCGGAAGAGCTATCAGAATATAATTCATCATCGTTATCAAAATAAGGCCTTGTCACTAATTTTGAATCTAAAATGAAATTGATACAATTATTATAAATTGAATTATAGTGACGTTATTACTTAGTCCTGGCTTTCGAAAAATTTCAGTTTCTTTGGAATCATCGTAATCTTTAAAATCATCGAAGTACGATTGTGAAAGTAATCCATAATCCTTTTTTCGTTTACATGCATTATAACAAACAACTAAAAGAATCACAATACCCAAGCTTATACAACCTACAATGTGAATTAAGCCTGATTACTTTTTTTTTTGTACGATACCTGTTAAAATTATGAACACTAAACGTGGTAATCCCATAACATTCACATCTTTTGTTAATGTAAACATAACGAACTTAGGTTGTTTATTGATATCGGAAACTTCAACATATTTTACGTTTTCCGTATATCCGTTAGCCGTTACTTTCACAGTATACTTTCCGGGGTCTATGTCGATTAAGTACTTTCCATCAACGTCTGAATAAATGCTTAAATTTTTCTCGACTACATATAAATGAGCTGCTACAACTGGGTGGTTTAGATTATCACGAACGTAACCTTTAATTCCAGTATCAATATCATCACTAACAGAAACAGAAGCTTCACTTGATTTGATTAATTCAATTTCTTGTTTTAATAACTCGTTTATTTTTATAGTAACATCAATATTTTTGGGTTCGTAACCGTGACAGTTTATCTCTAAACTATAAGTTCCGGCTGGTAATAAAATTTTGTAGTGTGCCCCAATTTTTGTTACTTCCGTAATTTTGCTTATTCCCTTTACTTTAATTGTCGCATTCTTCATTGGAACTGCTTTCACATTTTTGACGAAACCTTCAATACCTTAAAAAAATTCATGAATTTACGAATACCTTCGATTTTTAAGGAGGTACCAGTTTTCGTAATAGTGAGAATTCCCATAATTGGCTCAAGAACTTCACGCCAAATGTATGGTATATTTTCAACAGCTGGATATTCGCAACAAGTTATTTTAGGTGTAAACATCGGAATGTTATACTCATGATAAAGGTAATCAGTTAAGATATCATCGGTACCCAAAACGTTATTCGAACATGTATGCTTTACCTTCAGATTTTTATAATATGAGTCAACAAATGTTTTGTAAATTTGTTTCTCATTCTGAGGAGCCGGATATCTACAATGCAAGAGTATAGAATTATACAACACGAATTAAGATTTACTTACACGATACCACTCCGTCCACCTTCAAAATTGAGAATAAAATCAAACTTCTCCTCCAATAGCATATGTTTAAAAGCGTTAGTGACACGTTGTTGATTACTATTTCCTCGATTGCTCGGATTTAAGATTTGATCACCTACTTGTTTAAAATCGGCTGAAATATTGTTACATTTATAAAAATCTGGATTTGAGCGTCCTTCGATTGATCGAGGGTAATCACCCCAAATCTCTTCAAAAGCTGTGTCGACAAACGGCATTATGTGAATTACGCTATTATTCATGATTGACAGTATTGTCGGATCTTGAAATTTATGTCCTTCTAGTAAATGACGAGCTAAGTAGATGCTAATTTCACGACCTATCGGTTGTGTTGCGTATAAACTGCCCATTATTGCTATATGGTATTTCATTTCTTCTGATTCGTCAACCTAAAAAATGATCAATTTCAGAAAATTAGCATTATAGGTAAATACTAAAAGTGTTATTGGTGAATACTCTACACTGACTTGCAAACGTCATGTAAATTAAATTTAGAGAAAAACAATGTTATTTATACAATGATCTAACACAATGTTTCTGTTGCCTAATATGTTTCTATTTAGATCACATTTGTTCCCAGAAGAATATTTAACCTCTTACCGCTGGGTGTATCATATATGTGACATACCAAAATACTTTGCCTAAATAATGACACTTTTAATTTTACATCAATTTTGTGCTCTAGTGATGGTTTAACGAACCTCTTTCAATTCTAGTCACCAGCTGCACTCTGGTGTTAGTCTTATTAATTATTTAAAAAAGAAACAGCAACCATTTTGTATGTGAGCAGCTGATACAACAATTACTGAGTATCTCGACTGTATATTGACAAAAGGACGAACAGACCAATTTTGCCAAATTGAGATTTATATACCAGCACATTAATGCGACCTAAATGAATGATTTAGCAAAAGAACGAATCGATCCTATTACATTTCACTTTAAAATACGTAGTTTTGTCTCGAAGAAAGGTACGAACTTACAGCCGGTGTTGTGCCAAAAAGACTAACGACCGTGCGCAATGAATCAAAAAGACGAACGTTTAATGACAATTTGCAGTGATTCTTGTTTGTTGGTTGTGGCGGTCTTTGCTTTCTGGTCGTGCATTAGTGTATTGTTTGTTAATAAATAAATTAAACGATTAGATGAAAGGTCAGGTAAGATTTTTGTTTGCAAATTTTCGTTTTGTTATGCACTTGTTGGGTTTATGTTCTAGATGGAACAAGGACGTGGAAGGTAAATGCTTGAAATGGCCCTACAAAAGTTGAATAAGAATGGTAATGCTATTCAGTAAAATAACGAATCCTTTGATATAAACAACTTACCGATAATAATTTTAGATGATCAGGTAAGTAGGTTGTAAGAAGTTTTTACCTAATTAAAATGTTTTGAAACATAATAATAATAATAAGAATAATAATAATAATAATTATTATTATTATTAACTTTATTGTACATAATTCCTAATACATAAAAGAAATACCTTAATAGTTCGTTAGTTGGTATTGTACACAAGGATAGAATTCAACGGAGTCGATCTTCCATTCTACCTAATTAAAACTAAGATAGAAGCAGATATTATAAAATTAACTTAAAACTACAGATTCTGAAAACTGAAAAACTCTACTCTAAGGATTATTAATTCATGTATAGCTAAGATATTCGTTGTCAGGACGTAAAGCAAGACAGTAAGCACGAATTTAAATTTGAAATTCATCACTTAACTGCATCTTATTCAAAACCTTTTTAAATAAACTATAATTAAGTATTTAAGCAGTCGCAGATTTCCATTCGCGTGCGAAGATACCTGTATTGAACGAAGTATTAATAATGTGCGTTAATATCTTGAAACAAAAAGGCAATACAAGGTTAAGCATAGAAATTTATTAACTGCATCGTGTCCAGTATTTTTGGCCGTGATAGTTCTGACAGCGTCATAAATGTCTTGTTCAATTACGCTTTGAAACTTAAATTATGATTCTGAAACAGTGGGTTTAAGATTAAATTTATCAATAGTAGATAAGCACCCCAAGAATACGCTGTCGCACCGTGAGAACACAGAGATATCTGTGTCAACCGTCATGCCACTTGGTATATCAAATCATCGACTTTATTTAGTGCTGCACGTTCCTTGGAAACATCGGGCTAAGGTTGAAACATTATAATTCAGATTACATAAAGATTCTTAGTCTTGATCCTATTGTACAATCATAATTAATATATTATAATAATTAATTTGGCGATCAAAATTATTATTAACTGGCAAAAATGAAAAAACTAACAACTTTTTTGTCAATTGCAGATAGTAAATGGAAATATAAATATAACAGAAGCAGATATACAAGAACCTTTAGAATACTTAAACGACGATGACCCAAATTTGTTTATTGTGATTAATAACAGCCAGACTACAGAAAACAGTGCAATGTCATCAAAAAATAAGCAAAACATTGATGAAAACTACGAATCAAGCAGCTACTCTGACACCAGTGAAATGGAGAATATAGATGATGATAGAAGAGAAACGAAAATAAAAACTCTAAGAAAAAAGCAAACAAGAAAGGTGTTAGAGCTCATGAATGATAATGAAGATATACTTCAACATATACCCTGTGAACAAGAAAATGAAAATATAGGTTACGGAGAGAGAAGAAAGAAATTGGAAGCCAAAAATCAAATAAGAAAAAAGAAAAGATGCCATGGTGAAAGGTATGTAGGCCACAAGGCGGCAGTAAAACGAGAAAAAAGAGTTCAAGAGAACCCTTGTTCTAAAGGGAAAGGATGTGGACCTCGACGTTGCAGTGCCTTTACGGAAGAAAATAGAAATTCAATTTTCACGGAATATTGGGCTCTGGACCATCAGATACAAAGGGATTTTTTACTAAACTGCATAGAAGCACACCCAACTAAACGAAAAAGGACAAACGCAGAGTCTAGCAGAACACAGTTGGTTCAAACTGATTCTTTAATACTAGGTGAAAATAAATTTAAGGTGTGCAGAAGGTTTCTGATGAAGACTTTAGATGTTTCCGACAGACTTCTACGGTATACAGAAACCAACAAAAGCGATATATTTACTTCAAAGAGCGATAATCGCGGAAAGCATCCTCCAAAGAATAAAACACCGGAGGATCGACGACAAGACGTAATAGATTTTATAAATAGCTTACCAGCTGTACCATCCCATTATTGTAGGAAAAGCAGCACAAGGAAGTATCTTCCTGCAGAGCTGAAGAACAAAACCAATGTTTATAGGATGTATGCTGATGCAAGAGGTAAACAAAATATTGTCGATATACAAGTTTTCAAAAATATATTTAGGAATGAGTTTAATATAGGGTTCCACGTACCAAAGAAGGATAAATGTCTTATATGTGAAGTCCATAATCAAACAGTTAAAAATAATGTAATAACGGAAACAAATCTTGAACTATATGAAAGTCATCAGTAAGGAAACTTTTTTGAGTGACCAAAAAGAATCAAAAGCTAAGGGATCAGTTTTATGCACTAGTTTTGATTTACAAAAAGTGCTAAGTACTCCAAATGGTGATAGTTTTCTATTAGGATTTAGTACCCTTTATGCCGTCTACAATCTCACCTTTTACGAAAGTGGCACTCGAAATGTACAGTGTTACATTTGGGGCGAATGTGATGGCAAAAGAGGAGCCAATGATATTTGTACATGTGTTTACAAATATCTGCAGTCAGTAGACAGTCAATACCCTAATGTTAGTGAGATTTTATTATACTGTGATAGTGCAGTGGTCAAAATAAAAATCATTCGATGTTATCAATGCTAAGTTGGTTTTTGAAAAGCTGCAAAAATATTTCAACTGTAAGAATTAAATTCTTACTGCCAGGCCATACGTTTATGCTTGTGGATTCCGTTCATGCAAGCATAAAGACTGCTCACAAAAAGAAAATCGTATACGCACCATCTGAATGGGATACCATCATACAAAATGCCAGATACAATGGTCCACCTTATATTATAAATAATTTACGTTTTAGAGATTTTTATGACTTTAAAGCTCTTCACGAACAAACATTTCCAAAGGTATTAAAGGATGAAAGTGGCAGAGTTGTAAGGATGCGAGATATTCGTTGTGTCACCTTTAAAAAGAACTCGCCAAATAGTTTTTTGTACTCCACATCCCTATCGAATGAATCAGAACAATTTCAAGTGAACACACAATCGTTGCCTGTTAAAACGAGAAATACAAGAAAAAGTTGTGGACCTACAGAACTATAAAGCGCTTACAGCTCCCGTCCTGCAATATCACAAGAAAAGTATAAATCGCTTAGAAAACTTTGTATGACACAAGCTATACCAAAAAAATATCATAATGAATTTTTTTCTCTTCCCTCCAAGGCAAGCATTCAAAACATCCTGGTGGAATCTGACGAGGAAGATACGTTTTCATCGATGGAATAGTTTACCTTTCTAAGTTTATCTTTTTTTATCTTATTATATTTTTATCTTATGGTTTAGAGGTTTACCTTTTATTGTTATTTTAGATTAATAAATATTTTGTGCTTATTGAGTTTCTTCACAATTGGAATACATTTTAGACGAACATTCTACATTATAATTAGGCAAAAAGACGAGCAAAGCTCGTATTACAGTAAAACAGCGAACATCCGGACGAACGTAAGACTTAAATTCTATGCTATTGCTAATGGACGAACATTAACAAAATTTAGATTTTTATGGTCGTTTCGAAATATTTTAAGTGCACTTTGGTATATTATTGATTATTGAATTATTTCCCATTTTGTTAGATACAAATTTTCATTAATTGAGTTGAGTATATCTTTGGAAACAAAAAAGTCGATTTTCTCAAAAGTAGGTTTATGGTCTGTTCGTCCTTTTGGCAAAACTGGGTAGATCTAATTTTCTACAAAAGGTATCAGGTAAGATATTACTTTATAAAATATTTTTTTATGAATACTTTATCTTTATATATTTAACTCATAAAAAAAGGTATTGAAAAAAATTTGTACTTTTTGAAAAAACTATAAAAATAGCTGTTTCATTTTGATACATTATGCCACTATGCATTTTTGTTGTAAGGTTAGATGTTTATGGTATGTATCATATATGTGACATTAGGTTATTGAGTAAGATAATCTAAAATTAGTCAAAGTGATTTTGTTTCTTTGTATTTCAGCAATTTTTCTGTTTTTTGTTTTCAGATGGATCGAAGATCGCCACGGAAACACACTGGCCCAGTTCCAGAGAATAGTGACGATTCTGATTTGAATGACAGTGATGAAGATCCGGACTACTTGCCAAATAGGGGTATAATAATTTTAGTCTACTCAAATAGGACTGTGTAGTCTTCAACAACATACATATAAAAAACTAAATAGGGTTACTGCATTAAATTTTTGGATAATATATCGTTTTAGGATATGTAAATGAACAAACTTATTCCAACTTCTACACTTATCTAGTAATCATCTGCTTTCAGGTACTCCTGTAAGCAGTTCAGAAAGTGATGACAATGAGGTAGAAGAGGGAGCAGCAACTTCCACAAATTCAACAAAGAAAGTACCTACTTTGCGATGGAATGACATCAGTGGCCTGGACACAAAAAATTATACCTGCTTGGGTTGTAAATGAACCTTATAGTGAAGTTGAGGAACCAGTATTTTATTTTAGACAATTTTTTGATCATGATATTCTAAAAAAAATAATAGATCAATCTAATCTTTATGCAACTCAACAAAATTCAAATAAGCAATTGAATTTGGACAAAAGCGAACTGGAACAATTCATGGGTTGTTGCATCTACATTAGCGTGGGTCGAAAAAAATAACTAATTTTTTTTCGAGTTGGAATACCCCGGAAAAGTTGGTAAATTGTGAGATCAAAAAGGGGTAAAAATATTAAACATATCGGTTGTTATCTTCCGGTCGCGCATGTGCTCTAAAGTTTGAACAAAAGTTAAAAAAATCGCATTTTATCGTTAATTTTTATAATTTTTAAATTTACGATTTTTAATATGTAATAGTTGAAAATGTCATCTACGAGACACTAAGGAATTAATATTTAAATAATGGTATTGTATGTTAACATTTTCCGGCCGCGCATTGGCTGCAAATATCGCGAAAAATTGTTGAAAACCTGAAAAAGTTAGCAAAGGTAAAATAAATATAAACTAGATTCAACATTAGATATATGACATATAAACTCATTACATGTCTGGTAGTTTGAAATGTGATTTATTATCAAAGGCTGGCATCGTTGATCTTGACTTAGAGTAGTTTTTATAAAGCCATCTCGAGCTTCAGCTCCGCAGACCTTTGCAGAAGCTTCGGTCACTAACTTCACGCATCTCTCCACTGCTTGGGTGTGGACTGGCAGCTTTTGTGATAAGATATCCCACTTCAGAACTTCTTCTGTTTTGATGTAGGTTTTTATTTCATCATCAGTAACATCTTTTAGAAGAGGTGGGGAAGATAATTCGCAGTTTCCTCAGTCAATTAATTCCGTGTAGTCTGTTACGGAAAAGTTTAGCTTTGGTACCACGTATGTACGAATTTTTTTCCTCTTTTGGTCCTTTTCTCTTGCCTTTATAATACGGCGGAGGCCCAGTTCCCTTACATGTTTTCTGGAGTCTTGCGTCATTGTTATCATGACATGTTAGGGATGAGCAAAAAACCCATTTCTCTCGATAACAGGGTCCACTATAGCTTTTAGTTCATCTTCAAGGTACCTTGAGGTTGTAATAGATTGGTACACAAGCTTAGGGCCGTCAGAGAAATGTTTGGTTTTTTTAATGCTAAACCACATTGGCATATATGACTTCAAAATGAACATAACTATTTCCTGGAACTCAACAGATGGATTTTCTTGACTAATGTAGAGTCTTAGTGTACGGTTAGCGGTTGTTAGCCACATTAAGTGAGACAAAGGTCCTGGATCCCGAATTGCTAAATCTTCTTGACAGTTGCCTGATTTAATTGCTATTGATATGTCCAGCAAATACTTCTGATCCTTACCGAGTACTTTTCTGTCAAACTCAGGGGTTTGGCAATCAATACTTTTGAACTGTACTACTGGAAGTGTTTCATCTTTGATCAGTTTCTCGCCAATCGGTCATTTCAATGACTTGCCATCCAAGTACTGAAATAAATGGCGGAACGGCAGTTCGTTAAAATGAAGGAGACAAACTGCCCATTGCAGAGATTTACCTAAGTGCAATTCAATACGGCGAATTATGCCGTTTCTCAATTCAGTGTTAACAGCAGTGCCATCACAGCCAATTACGATCAATTCTTCCAAATAAATATCATTGCAGGACAAATAAGATATAATAGAGGTCGCAATATCCTCTGAACTTCCCGAATTAAGGGTCACATGTCCAAGAAATGTATTACCTGGTTCTTGAATAAACGAGTAATGTTCCTCCTTTATAACTCTTCGAAATCGTTTTGAATGTGCCATTTCGACCACAATCGTGTCGTCTTTGCGACCATCGAAATATAATCCTTGTAGCTTGTTTTCTGTTATAGAACTAGACAAATCAGCCCTAATATTATGTTTCTCTCGCCTTATTTTACACTTATCTACTACTTGCGAATTGTCACAACTAGTGACTATGCCAACGTCGTGTAAAACACTAGAGGCTATTGCAGCTGTAGCACGATCGGAAACACCATAACGATCGCTAACCAATGCAGTAGACTTAAGGTTAATTCTCATTTGCTAACCAGAGGATTTCTTTTTGGAAGTTCAGGTAAAAATTCTTGGTCGCTGTCACTGCAATTGCCATTTTTAGTTGGTGAGCACAGGGATACATTATCATCACTATCCTGTTGTTCAATTTCGGGAACTTTAACTTCGGAGTTTTGGTTTGAAGTTCTGACAAGAGATTTTCTTCCTAACGATTTTATGCGTTTCTTTGTTTCAATCAAGTCCACCCCTCCAATTTTTCCAATCCCGTGTACTCGTAGCGAGTAAATAAATTTCAGCTCAATAGAAGGTATCTTATTTGATTTCTCACAAATACAAGTGATAGTACAGTTGCACTGACATAAGTCGGGAGTCTTATTGCACTTGCAACTAAGAACAATAGGACATTTGCAAGCTGCTACATCAAATAGTAACGAGCATTTGCGCTTGAACTCGTCAAGTTTTCTTAAGAAAGATTCTTAATTTTTATCACGCGTAAGTGATTTTCGCAATCCATAATATTTATCATGTAGTGCATTTAGAAGTTGCACTATTCTTTTATCACTAACTGTTGGAATAGATGCCTTCTTATACAAACTAATTACTTTGTTAGCTACTTGTGAAAAACTGACACTCTTATTATTGATTTTAAGTGCCAAATTGTATCTCTCATGTGACAAACATCGGATTACGTCCTCCCCAGTAGGTAGCTTGTTTAAAAGTAAATCTTTCGGTGTACCAAAAATTGGGCAGTCAAATACCTGTCTAGTGATGATTTTCTTAGGTACTGCCATTGTTCATTACACAGGATCGTCCACAAAGTTACACAAAAATGTTATACATCACGATACACAAATGCAAAAATAGTAACTGAAAACTGCATAAAACATCCACCTCACGCAAGGAACAACTGCAGACTGACGCACAGTGTGGCGCGGAATTGCCGGGATGTCTGCCGGCAGTGGAGAGGGGGTATCACATGACTCCGCGCGGGAAGATCATTTCTGACTTCTTCTGTTGTTTTTGTTTAGTTACTATCTGAATGCGTATAAGCAGATTTTAGGTATGACATTTTGATATCAATAATTACGTTTTAAATAAAACTACTTCAAAATGACGTTTTTCTTGAATTTTGGCAATATTTGCGCGACCGGAAGATGTTAACATACAATACCAATATTTAAATATTAATTCCCTAGTGTCTGGTAGATGACGTTTTCAACTATTACATATTAAAAATCGTAAATTTAAAAATTATAAAAATTGCCGATAAAATGCGATTTTTTTAACTTTTGTTCAAACTTTAGAGCACATGCGCGACCGGAAGATAACAACCGATATTTTTAATATTTTTACCTCTTTTTGGTCTCACAATTGACCAACTATTCCGAGGTATTCCAACTCGAAAAAAAATTATTTATTTTTTTCGACCCACTCTAATCTACATGTCCATATATGGTTTACCTCTTTCACGCATGTATTGGAGGATAAACACTCGCGTTGAAAAAGTTTCAAATGTCATGGGTAGAGATAGATGGGAGTTTATAAAAAAATCTTCATTTCAATGACAACAGTGAAATGATTCCTCTTGATGACCCAAACCAAGGTTCGTCATCTTGTTGATCATATGACAAACAAGTACAGATCTTTACCGGTGACTGAACAGATGCTCTGCGTAGACGAGCAAATTGTACCCTTCAAAGGAAGAAGCTCCTTGAAGCAGTACAATCCCAAGAAGCCTAAGAAGTGGGGATACAAGTTGTTTGTACTTTGTGACGCCAGTGGGCTGGTTCATGATTTTGATATATACACTGGCTCAATATTGCCTGCACCTGGCTTACCACATTTAGGTGCCAGTTCAAATATTGTTCTAAAACTGGTACAGAACATACCACAACATCAGGGTTTCTACTGTACTTTGATAATTAGTTTGCGTCGCCAAAATTATTTTTGGCATTGGCGGATATGGGAATTCACGCCTTGGGGACTATAAGGGTCAATCGATTTCCAGGACTTGAATTTAAAAATGACAATGAAATGAAAAAGAAGAGTCGAGGGACTTTTCAGGAAAAAACAATGTCAGTAGACGGTAAAGAAGTGAGAGCAGTGAAATGGTTTGATAATCGCGCCGTTTCACTTGCTTCATCTTTTGATAGCGCAGAACCTGTCTCTGATATTAAACGATACGATAAAAGGAGTAAAACTGACGTAATAATTCCCTGTCCCAGAATTGTAAAAACTTACAATACTTTTATGGGAGGAGTGGACCTGCTAGACGGGCTCATTTCTTACTACAGAACTTCAGTCCGATCAAAAAAATATTACCACAGGATATTTTTCCACATGATAGACATAGCAATAGTAAATGGGTGGCTGTTGTACCGAAAATATTGCAAAGTTCATAATTTTACAAAAAAAGATACAATGGATCTTCTGGAATTCCGTTCCCAAGTAGCTGCTGCTTTATGCTATGAAGAAAAGAATACCGAAAAAAAGCGTGGTCGCCCTTCAGCAGATTCAGTAGGAGCAGAAATAGAGAAGAAAAAACGCAAGGATCCAACAGCTCCAATGCCACTGCACATTATAAGAAGAGATCAGACAGGGCATTGGCCTGTACACGACAGAGATCGCCAGCGGTGTAAAAAGCCAGGCTGTAAACGCCAAACTTCACTAAAATGTGTAGTGCATCTGTGTTTTACTACAAACAGGAACTGTTATAGTGAATTCCACCAGTGAATAAATTATTTTTATAATTCAAAAATTTTCACTTATTTTTTCCATTAGTGCCTGTTGTAACATATATGATACGAAGCTGAAATTTTGAGCCTAGACTTAAATTAGCCGTTTTTATTGTTTAAATATATTATTAGTGTTGAAATGAACCAAAATTTAAAAGAAAAGATTTCATAATTTAGGCGTTAAGATGTTAATATTTTGAGTTCAACAAATTTGTATTTCCTGTTTCATTGATATTACAATATGGAATGTATATGAATCATTAATATAAGCTTTGATCCCCTATTTATGACTTTAAAAAGAGTCAATGCACATAAATAGACCGAGCATTAGCAAAAACGTGCTAAAGAAATTTTTTTTTTGTCAACAATCAATAAGTTTAAATTATAACAACCATAAATCCTAAATATTAGTAGAATTTGAAATGATTATCTGTAGAGTTAAATTTTAATTCTAAATTTTGATAATAGTAATGAGATTAATTACGAATTTAGTATTTTGAATGAAGTTGAAACAAATTGGGAACTTTAGTAAAGATTATTGAGATAAGAACTGGTCACTCTAGTCTTGAAAAAATCATCAGAGAGACCTAAAAGTTATTGAGATTTACATAGTAATAAATTATATTCATACAAATCCAAAAATGACGAGTTAGGTAATGAGATAATAAATAGAGTATTCTCTTAGGAGACATTATAATGAAATAAAAATAAGCGCTTCTAAATAAGTATTACAGAGAAGTGAATAAATGTGAATAAATTTATTGATAGGTATAAATGTAAAAGAAAAGAAATGAAAATAATTTACTGTGAGCTTTAATGAATATTACACATATTGAAACTACTGTAATTGTATTTTATGGTTAATTTTATGCATTGAATGTATGGAAACGTAGAATTTTATTGTATTCATGAAATTATTTATTGTATTTTTTGATTTTTATTATGTGTTTATTAAATTTAATAAAATAAGTTGAAGTTATCGAAATTTTTGAGTATATTGAATTGTTAGGTATAAAAATTTATGTAAGGGAAATTGTAGCATAAGTGAAAATTAAAATCATTCAATAAGAAATGAATTTTTTAAATAAATATGAATATTTTCAATTCTAAGGAAAAAAGAAAACGTAGGTATTCATTGTTGTTATACGACTTTTGTTTTATGTGCGGGCAAGGAGTGGTGCAGGTAATAATATTCAGGTACTATTAGTCATTTAAAAATTTAAAATAAAAGTACAGCTGACAAGAATGCTGCTTACCAATTGAAAGAAATCGTTGATGTTATCTGTAAATGGTTCTTTACTTAGATTAAGGTTAGTTTGATTCTCTGATGTGTAGAGGGATCGACGAAAACATCCTAACGGCCGGGGAAGTTTCTTGCTTACGCTTAAAATCGAAGGATTGCGCCTCTTCTTTATTATACACCCTTTGTTCAAATCAAGCATTTTCTCATTGCCTTTTTATATGTTTACGTTTTCTTTCCTGATTACTCGACTGCTGATGATTATAGCTTAGCTTTTGAAACACGTTCAGCTTTTTTAAATTTTTGTGTGGTACATGGGTACCTCATCTCATGTTGCATATAAATCCCTTAACACCACACTCATCAATAGGTCATAATAAAATACTTTACACACAACCCAATATACAAATGTGTAACCCAATACAAACTTGTAAAACGGGAAATTCTTTTGGTACTAATTTATAACTCAAATTAAACATTTTCTTATTGCCTTTTTATATCGACAGGACAATTCTTTTTCATCATCGGTTAATTATCGGTTCCATTAATTATTAACTCCTGGTTGCCGACCCCTTCCCTGAAATCACCTGAGCGGATGACCGCGTTTCATTTAAATATTAGAAAAAACGGGAACACTGGAACTCTGGCACGGCCTGCTATCATCATTCATCATCAATATACTGCTAAAGTAATTGATAATCAAGGTCAAGTAGATACAATTTATACGGACTTCACAAAAGCGTTTGACCAAATAGACCACAGCATTATCATTTCAAAACTAAAAACGTTTGGTTTTAACGCGCTATTGTTAAAGTTTTTCACGGCATATTTGAAGTGCCGAACCCAGTATACGTCTTAACAATCACCGTTCTAGTGATTTCGTTGCTTCTTCGGGTGTTCCACATGGATCTAACCCGGGTCCTTTACTTTTTCTTCTATTTGTTACCGATCTACCATCTAGCCAGTCCGCTGAAAAATTGTTATTTGCAGACGACCTAAAAATCTTCTGTTCAGTTAAGACTATTGATGACTGTAAACAGCTGCAATTGCAAATTGACAATATACAAAGTTGGTGTGCTAAAAATAATCTAAACCTTAATCCTGCAAAGTGTAGGGTAGTAACATTCTCAAAAAAAATCATCCTATAAAATACCCGTATATGTGTGAAAATCGTCTTCTTAGCCGCTACATTGAGTTTACTGATTTAGGTATAACGTTTGATCACAAATTTAGCTTCAGTAAACATATTCATAATATATGCAAGTCTGGTTTGAGAGTGGCAGGATTCATATCTAGGAATTGCAGAGATTTTAAAAATATTTTACACTCATGCATTCCAACTTAGAATACTGCGCATTAATTTGGTAGCCTTATTATAATAACCATAAAACTATGTTAGAATCCGTTCAAAGAAAATTTTTTAAATTCTTGTTCTTTAAAGTCGAGGGTGCATACCCTGCAATTGGCTACGATAATGATCTACTCTAATCTAAGTTGGACATTCAGTCTCTAGAGTTCACACAAAACAGTGTTATCTTTTTGTATATGTTGTTACACAATCAAATTGACTCTCCCGTGTTATTGTAGTACTTAGATTTTTTTATGCCTCAGTGTTTTTGTCGTAACTGTACCACATTTTATTGTTGAACTGCCTTAACTAATGTGTTACGTAAGTCACCCATCTATGTTATGTGCATCAATTTCATTATTTCATTACCGTCAGAATGTGATATTAATAGCTCTTCTATTACCTTTCTGAAAAGTACGGTTCAAGTCCATGTGTAAGATGCATTATTAGTTAATGTACTCGTATATATATATATATATATATATATATATATATATATATATATATATATATATATATACACAGCGTGTTCAGCGAGGAATGGGACAGTGCAATATCTCGAGAGCGGATGAAGATTTTTAAATTATGAAAATATTTTTGTAAATATCTTCCAAGGGCGCACATTTGTTGGCACAAAGATTTGAATCAACGCCCATCACCGCCAGGTGGCGCTATCTCACTTCAATTTTTTAAATGCAATGCCCTATATTTTATTTTGGATTCTATGACATATTTCCCTTTTCCTTTTAAAATATATACCTAGTTATTAAGAATTATTATATATATATATATATATATATATATATATATATATATATATATATATATATATATTATATATATATATATATATATATATATATATATATATATATATAATATATATATATATATATATATATACTGAACCCGCTTTGATGGAAGAACTAAGAGGACGAATAGTACATGAATGCATTCTAATAACCCCTGAAATGCTTCAAAACATTCGACGTAATTTCGAACACCGACTCTACAATCGTATGGAAGTCAATTGACACCATTTTGAACATATAATTCATTAATTCATTATTAATTTGAGTAAATTGTTTTGTTTATCACAACTTATAATTTAGTTGCTTTAATTACATTACATTTGTGCGTTGCGTTTCATTTTTAAGAGGTGTTGCACTTTAAAATTAAGACTTTTTTGCAAAGACGGTGTAAATATCGAAAAAACATCGTAGATGATCATATACCTGAATACTCCATCTAAATGCATTTCTAATGATGTGTCACACATGGTACGTTCCCTATTTTAATAAGGGGTTGTGTAAGTGGAAGGGAGGGGGTTGACAAATGACAGATCTGTATGGTAAAAATGTGTCCCCTCGGAAGAAAAATCGACGTATATATATATATATATATATATATATATATATATATATATATATATATATATATATATATATATATATATATATATATATATATATATATATATATATATATATATATATATATATATATATATATATATATATATATATATATATATATATAAATGTGTAACCCAATACCCAAATTGGATTCAATACGACAAAACCAATACACTCATGTCTTCATATCGATGATACTTACATTATGTGAAATTTTTAATGAATGA
Organism: Vesta saturnalis; assembly: GCA_036346205.1. Taxonomy (NCBI): domain Eukaryota; kingdom Metazoa; phylum Arthropoda; class Insecta; order Coleoptera; family Lampyridae; genus Vesta; species Vesta saturnalis. The sequence continues at coordinate 63,752 of JARFJB010001678.1, forward strand.
ATCGCCATTGAATCTAAATTATCTCCACTATCAAACTTAGCAGCATCAGGGTACTTATTCTCTAACCCAGCCAAAATTAAATGAATTTCAGAGTTCGAATGGTATTGGGGATTAAACTGATTATCAGAAACACCGAAATCATAAGCGCTAGCCCAGTGCTGTTCGTCGTTTCTCATTAACGTTACATTATGCTGCACACTTCCGTTTGCAGGAATTGTAATCTCCTGAGTGTAACTTTCATAACTAAAATGAAAATATTACTAATCGAAACTGATGTTCTGTTGCATGTACCCTCGAGCTGTCACAGTAAGATTGTATGTTCCAGGCAGCAAAATTCTCCAATAATCTCCGTCCTTAGCGGTTTTAACAACGTGATCAATTCCTTCGACGTAGAGCTCTGCATTTACTATGGGACGACCTATCGTGCTAGTAACAAATCCGTGAACACCTTTATGAATCTGCAATAAACAAAACAATATGTGTATAAAATAAATCATAAGTAAAACCTGCTCAATAAAACTTATTAAAGCCTCTCGATTGTCCAGCCAATAATTTGGAATTTCAATTGCTTTTGGATATTTGTAACAACCTAATTCCAGAGTAATTTCCATGCAGCTTGAGCTAATGTAGTTCCAATCTTGCATTCCACCTGCAAGCGTATACCATTTGGCACCGTTTGTAATACCTCCCTGAAAGTGTTCTTTTGGAAACATTGGACATGGTAAATCTTGGTGCATTGTACGATGGGCCTAAATTATGGATCAAAAGTAACTCTGATTGTTAATCGAAAGATCTTACGTTAGCATAAGTGTGTGCGAGGTACTTAAAAACAGCATCATCAGGTGATGGATTTTCAAGTCCATTTGTAAAATTAGCGTTATCATCGAATGGATAATTGGCAACCAAAGCGCCATTATGTAAATTCGCTGATAAAACAAAAGGTTCTGATAGTACCCATTCCATAACAGCTTTCGTTTCAGGTTCTTGAACTTTATTAAACTATAAAGAATTTTTAATACTTTCCAAGCAGGTCATTTCGAATACCTACCGCATTTACACCAAACTGGTCAGGAAAATTTCTATTTAAGTCCACCTTATTTGCATTATCCCGACCTACACCACTGCTGGAATCACCTTCGAAAGACATTTCGTATCCGTCTGGATTCATAGAAGGCATTATATGGATTCGTGTTGTGTCCATTAATTTTGTGATTCTCTCATTATTACCGTAGTTTTCGCAAAGGTATTTTATTAGCAGTAATAATAATTCACGTCCGACAATTTCGTTACCGTGCATATTGGCAATGTATTTGAATTCCGGTTTTCCTAACGAAACAAAAATTAATTGTTAATTTAAAAGTGCACCTATGTGATTCAAGATTAAGATATAAGGTAAAGTATTATTATTAAAGATTAAGGACTTTTCTCACAATTGTTTAACATAAACCATAAGAACGGTAAGGTTTTTAGAGCGTTTTCGCGTACAATGACGTATTTATGATTTTTTGATATATCAAATTATATTTATTTTGCGTATGCGAATGACGCAAAGTACCTACTTGTCACATATGACGTGAGATATCACATCCGCTTGATGTAACTACCCAAGTTCCTTACCAAACCCATTCACAACGTTGATGATTGGGAACTATTTTATTTCCGATTTGAAACTTAGATTAATTATAGATTAGCCTAATTCATTTCCTATTCCTTCGGATAGCTTAGTTTTTAGCTTTGGGAGATTTTATGGAAAAAATCTCATTGTCGGGGAGGTGTCACTGCCATATGCATTCAGACAATTTGCGTAAATTATTAGTAAAACTTACAAAATATCGCCATGTTAGGATTATAGTAATAAATTCAAGGATATCTAGGACGACAAATTTCAGGTTATCAAGATTTTAATACGATATAACGTTTAACAGGTAAAACGGTAGATAAGTTCATGTTATGGTGAAATAGATCGAGGTATACTTCGTAATCGTCAAACCAGAATGCAATAAGTTTCTTAGGTTGAAAATAATTCAATTGCGTCATTTTGGCACGTTCAGGTTAGCGTTTAATAATAAGCAATATACTGTTATGTATAAAGTTGTTCTACGAGTTATTTTATTTTAAATTCATTGCTGATAATCATCTTATGACGTCACTTTTGATGGATACTAAATCATCCAATTAGAAATTTATGTCGGAGTTTCGAAGTAGCGGGAAATTGTAGTGTGTTGAGATAGCTTCCCGCTGTTGCACATCTTATAGTAATAAATGGAAATTATTTAGGCTACTTCGCACACTCACGGGATCGAATTTAAAATTGTGGAACATTTAAAATTTCTTAATTTTTTATTTGGAGCCTATTTGTATGTATTTTCTTACATGAAAAGTTGAAAATATAGACTTTCTTCACGGTGGTCACAGATGTATAAGACCCATTTAACATTCTCGTAAATTTTAAATTCCTTAACTTTTTCGTTTCGCTGAGAACGTTAACACAAGAGACTGAAATCAAAACTTAGTAAATTTCAATCTACCCAGCTTTTATTTGGTGCGTATTTCCATGCAATTTCTTACTTTCACGAATGGCAACAATTTTCTTGCACTTTCACACATACGGGATTGATTTAAAAAAACTTAAAATTCCCCAAATTGTTAACTTGGAGCCTATTACGATACATATGGAACCTAAATCAAATGTTTAGTAAATTGCAGCTTTCACATTTGTGTTCCATGGATTTTTCTTACGCTTTGGCAAGAAATTGAAGCGATTGACTGATCGCGGCGAGCTACGCACCGAATCAGGGCAAAAATTTTTGTATTTTTTACTCCTCATTACTTATTTAGATTTGATTTCGATACATTTTTTCTTAATTTCGCGAATGGTGGAAAGCGTCCACTTTTCGTTTTATTCGTACGCATACGGCACCGGTTTGAAAATTTTCGTAAATTTTATATTTCTCATTTTTTTTATTTAGAGCATGTTTCGATACATTCACGTTAATAAATTTTAGTGCTCCCACTTGTATTTGGTCCCAATATCGGTCCATTTCCTTACGCTTTGGCAAAAAATGGAAGGGATCGGCATTTCGCCGCGACGGCTAACTGAGGGACTGAGTTTAAAATTTCCACAAAATTAATTCTCAATTTTTTTATTTAGGGTCTATTTCAATGTATTTTTACAATTTACAGAATAGTCGACGTAATAAAAATTTCCACAAATCTTAATTTCCGCAACTTTCCTATTTGGGGCGTAAATTTTAAATTCCTCAAATGTTTTCGATGCAATTTCTGATGGTTTCGCGAACAGTAGGGGATCGACTATTTTCTCTCTCGTATAGAATCGAAATTAAAATGAGTAAATTTTATTTTTCACATTTGTATTTAGGACCTATTTCAATGCGACCGCTAACACATGGGACTGAGTTTAAAATTTACACAAGTTTAACTCTTCAATTTTTTTATTTAGGGTCTATTTCGATGTATTTTGTCACAATGTTGAGAATAGTAGAAAAAAATCGACATTTTGCGCCGCCGTCGTATACGTACGTGACCGAGTTAAAAATTTCCAAAAATTTACGCAACTTCCTTATTTGAGGCCCTTCTTACACGACTTTCTTCGTTGCGTGCGCAACGTAAATTCTGAATTCCTCAAATTTTTTCGATGCACTTACCGGTTTCGCAAACAAAAAGGAGTCGACTATTTTCTCTCACGTATGAAGCCGAAATCAAAATTTCACCAAATTTTAGTTTTCACGTTTGTGTTTGAGCCCTATTTCGATGCGATCGCTAACGCATGGTGCTGAGTTCAATGTATAGTATTATACTTTCACAAAATGTTGAAGTTGAATTTCTTCTCTGCGTTCGCACACGTACGAAATCTAATTAAAAATTTTCGTAAATTTAAAAGTCCTCCATTTTTTTGTTTCGCTGTTAGCGTTAGCGCAAGAGGCCAAATTCAAAACTTCGTAAATTTCAATCTACGCAACTTTGTTTGAGGACTATTTTCAAGCAACTTCTTACAATTTCGTAAATAGTGGAAAGGGGTCTTTTTTCCGCAACCTTCGCACCCGTACGGAATCGATAAACAGTTTTCACAAATTTAAACTTTATTCATTTCCATATTTGAGGGCCTATTTAGATGACTTCGTTGCGTTTGCACACATACGGGATTGAATTCAAAATTTTCGTAAATTTTAAATTCCTCACTTTTTGCATTTGGGGCCTATTTCGATGCATTTTCTTACGATTTAGTAAACTGAACGGGATTGACCTTTTGTCGCAACCATCGCTTACGTAAGGAATTGAAATTTTAATTTTTATACTTGTATTTGAGCCCTATATCGATACCGTTCTCTTACGCTTAAGCGAACAATGAAAGTAGCCTGGCCTATTTCGATGCATTTTCTCAGCTTTTACGAAACGTGGAAGAAATAGATTTTCTTTGCTGCATTTTCGTAAATTTTAGGTCCCGTTAGAGGTCGACATTTTTTCGCGCCTTCGCTCAAGTATTGGTAAGCTTAATATTCACATTTAATTGGCTTTTCGCTTCGACTGCCAAGGTACTGTAGGTAGCGGACCGAGAAAATTTTACTATTGTAATAAACAATTTCAAATCGCAATTGTTATCGCGATAAAAAAGATAATTAATGGGTTTAAATATCTTGGTAATAATAATAATCATAATAAAATCTTGGTAATAAGTCGTAATTTGATAATGTTTTCGCGATATTTTTTTTTATGGAACTGATATTTGAGTAAGGGTTGAAAAGAAAAACATATGTTGGGGTAGAAAACAAGTGTTCTTTAGAAACTGCATTTACCGAAAGACCGTGACGAATCGTTGAAAATTTCTAGGGACACGTTTTTGGGGTAAAAATGTCGCAGCTAGTAATGAATTACATCGGAACATATCGCAAGTTAAAAAACATCTTTATTTGCTACTTTGAAATTCGAGACCTAGATATAGGGTTTGTTACGTACGAGTGCATATTTCAAAAATTAATACTTCTTTTCGTAATAAATATGAAAATATTCCCACGTGATAATTCTTGTCTTTTAAAAACTGGGGTGGATTTGGGGAGTAAGGATAGTTAGTTGCAGTTTTCGTTTCGATTCAGGTCGGATCGATCTGATTGTTTAATTGAAAACCCTCACTGTAAACCGTTCTGTCCATAAATATTTTATCATGTACATTTTAGTAAAACTAAAATCGCGAATGTGTGTTTTTTTTATCTGTGTTGTTTTTAATGTAAGCTTTCACAAAATTAAAGTGGTTGTGTAACCAAACATATCGCTAAATATTCGGGTTTTAATAAGCGGGAGTGTACATAATATATCTAGAAATAATCGTTATCGTTTTGGATTTAAACGACGTATCTTAAACCCGTTAGATATTGGTGAATAAGTTATTAACTAAAGGATTATATTCAAACGTAAGTAGGTATTTTAATGAAAATTAAGCTCGCAGCAAACAATTCAACAAGCCTATGTAACCTACTAAAAATCAATCATTGCCTTGCAAGAAGTATCTATTTAATTACGCACGCAGGTTCATTAAGTTGAAATCTGTTAAAATATAAAGAGTCCGCTTCAGACAGTACCGTGTCGTTCCTCATGGCTAGTATGATTTAGCACTGTTGACTGTATTAATGTTCGTGTAGAGGAAATAATGCGTGGACTAACGTGACACGATAGACCTCCATTAATTTGTTATAAACGAGACCGGGGTTTACAGAGACGGGTCCAGATGACGTTAAAAACACCTCAAATTCCATCTTTACTGTTAAACTAACGCGTTCTTATTGTTTTGTATAGATAAATGTGTAAGCTAAGAAAGGGATGCTGTATTTTCTAACGCAGTCACTCAAACTTGCGGGTAGGTTACCGGTCACTTTGTTATGATTTGTTTGCACATTACTCTTACAAGGATTCGGTTTAATGAGTTTTCTTTAAGTGTCTTTGATTCAGTCGGCTTATTTTGAGTTGTTTGTCTACGAACTAATTTCTCTTTATATGTAATTTATTGTAATTGTACGTATGCATTTTGTACTTTTATTATTCACCACACAATTGCATATGTGTAAATTCCTTGTCTATTTTTTTTTGTTCTTGTCTAAGTATAGTTACACTACATTGCAGTTACCTTATTTTACTTATTTGATTTTAATGTTTGTTATGTTTTATATGTACCGTAGTCTGCCTTATTATTATCTTATTTGCTTATTTACCTAAAATTTTGTACGCACTTTAACCTGATCTAATGGTATTTTGTTACATATTCTTTGTTTTTTTTTTGTTCGTTGATTTATTAATGTACATGTGCAATTACTTATTTTTGAATAAATTGGGTTTTCTTGGTGGTTCTTTCTTAACTCAGTAAATTAACGGGTTGAACCATTATTGCGCAAAGATCGTTAATTCTAATTTGAGTAGTTTCATTGTTTATCTATCCCACATAACGCAACACTTAACCTCATCCAATCCTACCTCATTAACATAACACGGCGCAGCTTACCACTAGACGGCCAATTCTTTTGATCAGATTGGAGGTTTGCGAGTAATTAAATATCAGACTTTAATTAGAAATTATTGCCAGGAAAGTCAATGTAAGACAAGTGATTAATTTGAGTAATAGTAGCATTATTGTCAGTAAAGTCAAGATACATCCCTTAGCGATTGTTTTGTTCTTGAATTTGCATCAAATTACAGTTTTAAAGAAAGGGTACTTTGGAACACTACAGTACGCACACGTACGGGACCGAATTTTTAATTGTTTTTACTTCTATGCACTTTGGCATATAAAATAGGTCGATTTTTCGCAGAGACCGCTAACAGATTGGACTGAATTTTAAATGTTCCTAAATTTTAATATCCTCAACTTCTTTATTTGGTGCCCTATTTCATCGCATTTTCATATACTTTCGCAAATAGAGAAAATCTTGGTAAACATTTAGTTTCCACATTTGCATTTAGACACTATTTCGATGCATTCCTTTACGCTTTCGGCTTTGACGAAGAATGGAAAGGCCAACTTTGAATTTAATAAAATTTTTCGTAAATTTTATTTGGAGCTTATTTCGAGGCATTTTCGTACGCTTCCACGAACATTGGAAGAGATAGATTTTCCTTGTTGCGTTCGTACACGTATGGGATGGAATTCAAAATTTTCGTAAGGAAATTTCCCGGTAGGTCCTTGCACCTAAATTATCTGTGTCATTTAAACGGGAATTTGCCTCCAATTTTGTGAACGATCATTTCACGTTTCCTTATTTCTACAATTCCTCTAAAATACTCAAATTCGTTAACAGTTTTTCATTTTTACTCCTTTATTCTACGACTAATGGAATATATTTTATAGGGTATTTCGCATTATGACAATTTGTGTCAATAAATCTTTAATTTTTTATCAAAAATAAGTAATATGACGAAAAATTCAGTTGTCTATCTCAATAAAAAATGATGACTCATTTTAAATGTATTGACATATTTGAATTTTGTATCAAACCCTATTTCGAATATGTGATATAGGCTACTATAACCCTATACATGGCCTGGATTGAAATTTTAACCTTGTCGGATTCCTGTAACTAGAATAATTTCTGTGAGTCGAATGAGGGTCCAAAATATGTTACATCTCATTGAACACATTCAGTCAAAATCACGATATGAAATACTTCTTAGTTCTAGAGTATATTTTAACTAGTTTGTGACCAATTAAATGTATGATGGTGGCGCTCCAACTAGTAACGTTACATTTAAATAAACCGTCGTGATGCAGGTTAGTTTTACTCTACTGTTGATACTGTCATTGCGGTAGTAATTCTGCTCAGTACGAGAGGAATCGCAGCCTCGAACTATTAGTTAAACAGTCGCCCGAGATAATTAATTAAGCGCTTCCAAGGTCACATCCCATCTAGATGAAGGTTGCAACCTTAGGAAGTTCGGGTGTCGAAAGGCTCGAAAACCTTCGGTCGTCGGTTTGTCTTTCGCGTGAACGTCGACGGTCGCCACTTTTTTTCCTTCACGCTCTCCATCGACGTCATATATCGGTTACTGACATCGTTCGTCCACTCTAATCAAGCGTTTCAGAGTGGACGACGTGCATTGACAGTGACTGTCTAGCGCTTGGCGTCATAAATAACGTTTTCAAGGAAGACCTTGAACAGCCCTCGCATTTTCTCATAGATAAGTCCCGATTTACGACTAACCCCTCTCCGATGAGCAAGTCTGATGGCAAGTGTCTTGATGCCCTGGATGTTGTCACGCAACACCTTGAAATTACGTTTACCGAGTTCCTTGCCATTTTTTCCTCTACCGGTCATCTTCGAAGATTTATTTTTTTAAATAAAAAGAATCAATAAATCAAACCACAATTCGCAGTAGCCGTGCTCATCGTACAGGATGGATACTGTAAGTGGAATAAATTCTGTAACTCAAAAGGGTGAAGTCCGGGAGAAAAATCATGACACGCATTCATTATAACTGTTTCCAGTCCTCAATCTGGAGGTTACAGTTTCTCCATATATTCACACCAGGGGGTGAAACCACCCCTAACTTTTTTTTTCAAATGTGAGTATAGATCAAGTGATACACCGTGTGAAAACTTATATTAAGAGGAATAGAACGCAGTCTCGGGTATTTGAAGAATAAAGTGAAAAAAACCTAAATTAACAACTTTCTCTAGCTCAATGGTATTTAATTTCGAAAATGATTGAAATGTTGGTAGGTAAAAATGTACCATAGTGATAACATGCACTTATGATCGCAACAAGCCTGATCTTATCGTTGAAGGAAAACATATTTATCTTCTTTTTCTTACACTCACTAAATGCTTTATAACTTCGACAATGCTTGAATGTTCGGTAAATAAAAATGTGCCGTATTGATAACGTGCATTTATTATCTCAGCAAGCCAGGTCTTATCGTTGATGAAAAACGCTCTTAATCTTCTGTGTTTTAGTCTCGATTTTAGTTAGCTGCTTGATATGTTAGCGTCCACATGAATAAATTACAATATTGTCTGTTTCTTGCATTTTTCTTTGCTCGTTTATTTAAGTAAATAATTCCTCTAGTATAGTTTTCACATCTTCACATCGTAGTAAATTATTTCGCATGGCTTATTTAACGGAAGCCCTTTGCATTGTGATATTAATGATGATGGGATATGGTGACCACACTCAAGCTGAATTACTTCAATCAAATCATCCCGATTTACCGCGACTTTCTCAAGGCACAATTAGCAAAATAGAAAGACGCTATAGAGAATTCGGTCAAGTCAGGAATCTGACAAGACAAAGAAGAGAGGTAGTTAACGAAAATACACAGCTGAATGTATTGTTGGCTATTCAAGAAAACCCCAGCATTTCGGCAAGGCAATTAGCGCGCGATAATGAAATCAGTCATAGAACGGTTTTAAATGTTTTAAAAACTGCAAAGATGCACCCTTACAAAATGAAAATGCTACAAGAATTGACCTATGAAGATGCAGACCGACGAATTGAGTTTTGTGAACAAATGATGGACTTCATTAACCACGGTCACATACAGTTGGAATGGATTCTCTTTTCGGATGAATGTAGTTTCTCTTTGCATGATGAATTGAATCATCACAATTGTCGTTATTGGTCTGGCCACAACCCCCATTGGATGCGGGAAACTCACACGCAACATCCACAAAAATTAAACGTATGGGCTGAGATTATTGCAGATCGAGTGGTGGGGCCATTTTTTCTGAATGGTAATCTTGGTGGGGTTATATCTTTCCACCCTCACGGATGACCTGCTCCCAAATTTAAGGGGTCTATTTCCAAATAACAATCCAAATGACTTGGATGGGAGAATTCAGTTTCAGCAAAATGGCGCTCCACCACACTATGCATTGCCAGTACGAAACTATTTCAAACAAATTTCTCTAAATAGATGGATTGGTCGAAAAGGTGCACTTGAATGGCCACTACGATCCCCGGATCTTAATCCCCTTGACTTTTTTTATGAGGATATTTGAAGAGTAAGGTTTATGCTACATTACCGACCGACCTTAAGGATCTGAGGGACAGAATTACTGCAGAATTCAGAAATATTCCACAAGACATGTTCCAAAACGTGAGAAATGGTTTTTATCACCGATTGGGTCTTTGTCAAGAAACAAATGGACACGATTTTGAACATCTTTAAAATCAAGAGTGTGCCCCATAAGAAATTACTTTTTTGCAGAGAAGTCGCTAAATCGTAGTTTAGTTTAAGAAAGTTCTCAAATGAAACTTCCTTTGCAAAGGGAGTGCGTCGTTTATTTGTTTAGTATTTTTGATTTTGATTTTTTTGTTCAACAAAATAATGTTTAAAATCTTGAGAAAATAAATACTGCCTTGTATTCCTCTTAATACAAGCTTTCACACGGTGTATCACTTGATCTACCCTTACATTTGAAAAAAAAAGTTAGGGGTGGCTTCGCCCCCGGGGTGGATATAAGGAGAAACTGTAACCCCCAGATTGAGGGCTGGAAACAATTATAAAGAATGCCTAGCATGATTTTTCTCCCGGACTTCACCTCTTTGAGTTACAGAATTTATTCCACTTAGTCCACTCTGTATACGTCGACTCTCGTTCTTCTCCCATACTTTTCTAGGTCTCGTCAATTTTTCTTCTTGCGGGAACGAAACGTAGAGCTCGCTTACTAAGTCTTCTTTTAGGTCTTCTCAGATCACTTACCTTAATTTTTGGCTCAACCTGTAAATTTACTTCAAAATTATTACTAAAGTTTCGTCACCAATCGCACTCATAATTTGCAGGATTAACTACCATAACCTTATTTTAAAATCATGAAACTCTCTGGTTACTTAAATTCGTAAATATTCATAAAAAATCGCTAAACACTACTCAAGATTCATGGTTTTGTTCTCCGCATTTGACTTCCAACATAATCATCACAAAGATGTACAATTCGCAATCATGAAATTCAAAATATTATCTGAAATTCGATGCGCATTAAAATTTTGGGCGGGCAATCTAAAAAATTCGTAAAATAACCTATTAAACAAATACAGCGTTAACGGATTAAGGCACAAAATAAGCATAGTAAACAAAAATGAAATACCAAGAGCATTCACACAAGTAAAAAAAAAATACAAATTTAACGTAACAAAAGGTAAACATATTGGTTACCCGTTGATATGTTTCTAACATGAAAAACAAAAATCGTAAAACAAATACCGGGTGTCCCAGAAGTTTCTGGCCCATTTTAACCGCAAATATCTCCGAATTCAGAAGCGATAGGGAAGCGCGGTTTTTACAGAACATTTTCTTTTTACATATAGTTTTTTCAGTGTCAATCTGTCTTTAGTAAAACAGTATATAGGGTGTTTTAAAAAAATGGTACCTTTTATATGCAACTAGCGTTGACTTTGTTAACGAAACACCCTGTATATATTGATTCTATGAGAATGCTTAAAACTAAGTGAATTATTTAGTTTTTCATGATAGGCTTTTATGTAGGCAAAGGTATTTACGGGTGTTAATGTGACAAGTATGCTGTGAAATTTTTGTCAGTGAACATCAACAACGAACTGTCAAAGTAGTGATTTCTGATTAGAATAATTCCTATACAGTTGTTTTTTCGGAAACTTTACTAAATTTATATAGAGAGGATCCCAATGTTATTCTTATAATGTCCGATGAGGCTGCGTTTCGCATAAACCGCCGATGTAATAAACACAATTGCCGCATATGGGGATCTGAAAATCCAAGGGTAATTGAGGAATACGAAAGAGATTCACCGAATTTGAACGTTTGGTGTGGTGTGTCTAAATAAAAAAGATACAGACCGTTCTTTTTCGATGAACAGAAAATTACAGGCAATGTCTACACAAGCATGTTACAAAATTACTTATACCCACAACTGGAACAATATGGCGTCATAAACTCATGTTATTTTCAACAGGATAGTGCACCGCCACATTATTGACTTGTCGCTAGAAATTCTTTAACAGAAACATTTAGAGATAGATGGATTGGCAGAGCTGGACCAATAGAGTGGCCTGCTCACTCACCAGATTTGACGACTCCAGACTTTTTTATATGGGGTTTTATTAAAGACAGATGTCATGATCCTATTCCCGAGACTTTGGAATAACTGCGATGTAACATTGTCCGAGTATTTCAGGAAATTTACCCCAGAGATGTTAAGAGATTCTTTTCGCCACTTTTTATTTAGGTTGCAAAAACGTATAGACCAAAATGGACAAACACTTGGTACATCTTAAAGATGTTTATTAAGTTAGCGAATTTTAAAAATGATTTTATTTTTCTACGTGTCTCCAACATTAGTATTCCTTCCCGGAAGTGAGAGTCTGGAAGGTTGTGCAAATATTCATCTACGGCCTTCTCAACTTCTTCATTGGTTTCAAGTTTGGGAACAGATCAAAGTCTGAGGGTGTCAAATCAGGAGGATATGAGGGATGGCCGAGCAAATCGTACGTCAAATCTCGCAGATTTTCCATCGCCAACGCACCATTGTGTGCAGGTAAGTTGTCCTGGTGAAAAATGATTTTTTTCTTCCTTCAAGCCAGGCCTCTTCTCGCGAATTTTGGCAGCCAGCTGATCAAGAAGGTTGGAGTAATATTCGCTTGTAATTGTTCTGCCTTTTGCAAGGTAATCAATTATCAGGATCCCTTTCGCATCCGAAAAAACGCTGACCATGACCTTTCCGTCTCAACCATGGTGACAAATCGCCGCACAAAATCGGTTGGATCCCTATTGAATCGGTTCAAATATTGCTGCGAAAATCGTGCAAATGCAGCACCCATCTTGCGCAGAGCTCTCCCATCCCTAGTTCGCAAGATGTTTCGCACCCTTTCTTACGATATCCCCACAGCCTCGGCTATCTCACTCACCTTTACTAGCCTATCATCCAACACGATGTCATGCACTTTTTCAATGGTTTCTGGGGTGATTGCGGTTTTTGGCCGTCCTTCACGTGGGACATCTTCGAGGGATGTGCGACCACGTTTAAATTCAGCTGCCCACTTTTTAACGGTTGACATGGCAGGTGCAGATTCCCCGTAAACTTTTGTCAACTTCGGATGAATTTCCTTAGGGGTTAATTCATCCAAACGAAGAATTATATGACCGCCCGATATTCAAGTTTATTCATTTTAACGAAAAACACGCAAGACGTCTACAGCAAAAATTCATGTAAACAAACTACTTGATAGAACAAGTTGAAACTTGTCATACACGTGCACCTAGGCAGGAAACAATTTTTTCCTGATTGGAGCGCCATCTCTGTGTCAGGCCGAGAACTATTCACCTTACTTATAGGACAGTGTTTGTGCGTGGCAATTGTGTTTAGAATTGTCCATTTTCCGACCGCGTATATTAAGTGCGTACTCTTGGACGCACCGACCCTACTGCGAGCAGCAGTAAGTATACTTATTTTTATCCCACGGTGAACATGTGTGACACAGCATAAGCATTTACACCACACAATTTTTCAACTTCGCACACAAAAAAGATTGTTAGCTAAACACTCTTTCTCCACAATTAATAGTTATTTTTAGTACAAGTGAGCAAAATCACTATTTACGTTTGCAAAATGTCAATGATTTAATTATTTTAATATTAATTTTCATTCACACTCGTTTTTCTCGCTAAAATTATTTAATGCTTGTGGAAAAATAACAATTTTTCACACTTTTAGTTTTATTGGAATTATGTTTTAATCTAAAATTATTTTGCAACTAGATACGGTGGATGTAGACATAGTATATCTTTTCAATTCGACTTTTACCGTTGTCTCATGGCTCCGAGGATGAAACGTTTTCAACAGTTTTCGATGACCTATGGTACGGCACAATGTTCGAAATGCCATCAAAATCGTGGGCTGTGCAATTTTTAGAAGAACCAAGTAGAGCAGTTTGTATCCTACAATCCGCCGTGAATAACAATGAGATAGTTGAGTTGATCGGCCTATTTCCACAGTTTTTGCTTTTATAGCGCGACGTTTCGGAAGCGGACTTTGCTTTCGTCATCGGGCTTAGTCCTGAGGACTGTTTTCGCACTTGAGTCGAATTCACCTTATTTTTTCGAAGCACTTGACTACTCTCACATTCGAACTTTGGTACCTTTCACTTACAAGTCTTCACTTACCGCTGAGCCACTAAGTAATACAATATATATTTTTCAGAATTTATATATAAAACTTTTTCGTGGTTGCGCAGTAGTTTATTGCGCATGTTACACCGTAACCTCTTGCGCAGATGTATTGCGCTTAAGCTCTTCGCGCATTATTGGAATCTATATGGGTTTCATTTCCACACTAGCTTGGCTTATTGGATTTTCTGCTAGTGCGATGTTTGTGGCTTCTTTGAGTTTCCGACAAGTTGTATGTTATCCCATTGAGTGCGGTGGTCCTCGTTCCAGACGCATTCGGCGATTCGTGATCTTTTTGTTTCGCCCTTGCGGATGTTGTTTTTGCGTTCCTGAGAAGACCAACATCCGTAAGTGCGAAAACAGTCCTCATGACCAAGCCTGGTGACGAAAGCACAGTTCGCTTCCGAAACGTCGCGCTATAAAAACAAAAACTGTGGAAATAGGCCGATCAACTAACTAATATGAAACCACAGTTACAAAACACTTACAATACAGAATGAGATATGTCTGTAAAAAAGATGATTGTACCAAAGAAAAATTGAACAATCTTACATTGTTTAGTGGCTGATTCAAATTCAACTTAAGCATTGGATTTCGCTTATTACATGTGATCAGCATAGTTTAAATTTGACACTTTTGTAAAATGTTGCTGATTAATAATCTGAAAGAAACTTGCTATTCTTTTTTTGATTATGACCAAAAATGGGAAAATGATATACGTTTAATTTTCATATTGAATTTCAATTTGGCCCGTTCACGAATTCCCGTCTTTCAAATTTTAAAAAAAAAATTTCGAAATAACCGAAAGATTGGGAAAAATGGACAAAGAACACGGTTTTAAGGGAACGGAAAATTATTTTTCATGAAATTTTGTTACCCAATCCCAAAACACAGTTTGTTTAACCGAAGATTTTAAATCAACAAAAAGCGCAACCAGAACGTTACCCAAAATAAAAAAAAAAATATAAAAAAACGGTTTGTTCCAAAATTTTGGTTTAATTGACAATTTCAAAAACAAACCCTTTTTAAAATACAAAACAGTTAAAAATAAATTTTAAATATTTATTTTTCAAAAAACAAACGCTGTAAATTTTTTAAAGACGATTTTAATTTTTAAAATTTTTAAATATTTTTTAATTTTATATCAATTTAACGGATTAAATTTAATCGTTAAAAACTCAAAAAATTAATTTTAAAAATAATTTTTAATTTGACAATTAAATTTAATACGTAAATGATATAAAATTAAAAATATTTAAAAATAAAATTAAATTTATTGCTTTAAATGAAATTTTTTAACCCAAATCCAAAATGTAAAAATAAGGGTATTCCATTTACATTTTCTGCTTTAGTCATTTCCGGTGAAACCCTAAGTCGGCCATATTGTTTTTAATGTAAAATCCCAAAGTGGCACTAACATAACCCACCAAAATTTGAACAAAATCTAACGACCTGTTCAAGATATATATATATATATATATATATATAATATATTCATTGGGAAACAGTTACTTGGTTGCGCTTTTAGCTACGTATACGGCAACTGGTTGATAAAATCTTCGGTTAACGACGAAAGCATAAACACAAGACCATGATCTGCCTTTTTGTCTAGAAACTTCGATGTAGAACTATTATCATGTCCAAAATCATGAACACCAATAAGTTTCATTCTTTTCACGTTCAAGCTTTCTTGCATTTCGCCGAAAATAAGTATACCGTGTTTATTTCTTTTGTCCATTTGAGACATTTTCACTTGTAATCTCCCTAGTGCTTGGATTATTTCCGGAAATTTTTTCGAGTCACGAATGTTTTTGAAAATTAGCCCGAGTAGAAGACTAGGGATAGTTTTCTCAAAACATTCGTGAACGAGAAGAAATTTTCGGTAATTAATTTAAGCACATGGGGGATTCAATATGAAAATATCACAAAAATATCCGTTGCTACTGACGATTGGAAATCTCCCGACAATACCAAATACAATAGAGTTAATACATATTTTTTGACCGAAATTACCCATACAATAATCTTCCTATTAGTGTTAATTATTATTTCATCTGTTTTTATATTAAGAATGAATAAAAACGTAGTCTACTTGATTTTGTATACTTATTACATATTTTTATTAATACTTTTCTTGTAAATCAAGTTACTTATCGAACATGTTATACCATTAAAAAGTGATGTAAATCTCAAATATGGCGCTCATAAGAAAAAATGAACTGAATGATGGTTCCGCGAAACCGAAACGTCGGACGATATCTTTGAAAATACATGGTTATTAGCTATGAAAAACTGCCTTAAGAAGGTTTTATTAAATTTAAAAAAATTTTAATAACAAAGTCGGTAGATCCATTAAACGTATATCGTGATTTTCCCATTTTTTGGTCATAAGTCAAAAACAAAAGAAGGTAGCGCAAGTTTCTTTCAGATTATTAATCAGCACAACATTTTACAAAAGTGTCAAATTTAAACTTATGCTGTATCACATGTAATAAGCGAAATCCCAATGCTTAAGCTTGAATTTGAATCAGCCACTACAGACGAATCGTGTAAGCAAGGGATGTGTTGCAATTTTTCTTTTGGTACAATCATCTTTTTTTTACAGTACACTATCTCATTCTGTATTGTAAGTGTTTTGTAACTGTGGTTTCATATTAGTTAGTTGATCGGCCTATTTCCACAGTTTTTGTTTTTATAGCGCGACGTTTCAAGCGAACTGTGCGTCACCAGGTTTGGTCATGAGGATTGTTTTAATTTACGGATGTTGGTCTTCAGAACGCAAAACAACATCCGCAAGGCGAAACAAAAGATCACGAATCGCCGAATGCGTCTGGAACGAGGACCACCGCACTATGGGATAACATACAACTTGTCGGAAACTCAAAGAAGCCACAAACATCGCACTAGCAGAAAATCCAATAAGCATTTAGTGGGAAATGAAACCCATATAGATTCCAATACGCGAAGAGCTTAAGCGCAATACATCTGCGCAAGAGGTTACGGTAACATGCAAACTACTGCGCAACCACGAAAAGTTTTATATATAAATTCTGAAAATATATATTGTATTACTTAGTGGCTCAGCGTAAGTGAAGTGAATACCAAAGTTCGAATGTGAGAGTAGTCAGCTTCGAAAATAAGGTGAATTGACTCAAGGAAAACAGTCCTCAGGACTAAGCCCGATGACGAAAGAAAAGTCCGCTTCCGAAACGTCGCGCTATAAAAGCAAAACTGTGGAAATAGGCCGATCAACTCAACTATCTCATTGTTATTCACGGCGGATTGTAGGATAAATCTACTTGGTTCTTAAAATTGCACAGCCCACGATTTTGATGGCATTTCGAACATTGTTAGGTCATCGAAACTGTTGAAAGTTTCATCCTCGGAGCCATGAGACAACGGTAAAAGTCGAATTGAAAAGATATACTATGTCACACCACCGTATCTAGTTGCAAAATAATTTTAGATTAAAACATAATTCCAATAAAACTAAAAGTGTGAAAAATTGTTATTTTTCCACAAGCATTAAATAATTTTAGCGAGAAAACGAGGTGAATGAAAATTAATATTAAAATAATTAAATCATTGACATTTTAAACGTAAAATGATTTTGCTCACTTGTTAAAAATAACTATTAATTGTGGAGAAAGATTTTAGCTAACAATCTTTTTGTGTGCAGTTGAAAAATTGTGTGGTAAATGTTATGCTGTGTCACACATGTTCACGTGGATAAAATAGTATACTTACTGCTGTTAAGGTGGTCCAAGAGTACGCACTTAATATACGCGGTCGGAAAATGGACAATTTAAACACAATTGCCACGCACAAACACTTCCTATAAGTAAGGTGAATAGTTCTCCCGACACAAGATGGCGCTCCAATCAGGAAAATTGTTTCGCCTAGGTGCACGTGTATGACAAGTTTCAACTTGTTCTATCAAGTAGTTTGTTTACATGAATTTTTGCTGTAGACGTCTTGCGTGTTTTCGTTAAAATGAATAAACTTGAATATCGGGCGGTCAAATTTCTTTTTGGATGAATTAACCCCAAGGAAATTCATCCATTGCAAATTTATTACTGATGTCAACCGTTAAAAATGGGCACAATTTAAACGGGTGAATTCGAAGATGGTGGGAGGCCAAAATCCCAATAAGAAACCATTAAAAGGGACACTTTGTGGGCTGAAAGGGGAAGAAGCCAATTTTTCGTGAAAGGGTCGAAAATCTTGCAAAAGGAGATTTCGCAAATTCTCATTTGACATTTTGCGCAAATTTGAACCGTTAAAGAAACTTTTTTCGGCATTTGCACCATGGTTGGAGGAAAAGGTAGGTTTTCGGAAAAAACCTGATAATTGTTACCTTGAAAAGGAGAAAAAAGGAAATTTACAACCTTCCAAATTCGGAAGAAACCTGGTTGAAGGAAAAAAATCACCAACAACTTATGACCAAAATGGTTTGGCATGGAAAATTCGAGATTTACTCGATTTGTCGGCCATTCCCATATTCCATTTGAATCAGACATCTGTTAAATAAAAATAAAAGTTGAGGGCCGTAGTGAATATTTGCCAAACCTTCCAACTCACCGGAAGGAATATAATGTGGAAGAAAAAAATAAAACATTTTTAAAATTGTAATTAATAAACATCTTTAAATTTTTTGTCCATTTTCTTTTTTTGCAACCAAAAAAAGTAAAATTTTTTCTTTTTCCCCCTTTTTTTAAGAAAATTTTAAAAAAATTTTAAAAAATTTTAAAGTTAGGCTTTAATAATCACCCTTTTAAAGATTGTCCATTGAATTTTTTCAAATAAATTTAAATAACCCCCCTTTAAATTTTTTTGGGTTTATTTTTAAAATTTTTTTCCATTTGTTTATGCGGGTTTAAAAATTTTTTCCAAATTGGCACTTTCCCATTAGGGTTTTTTAAAAAAAATTTTTTCCCAAAAAATTTTTTTGGTTTTAAAGGGAAATTTTTGGGTTCCCTTAAAAAAGGGGCAAATCCCTTTTTTCCCCTTTTTTTTTAGAAACCCCAAAAATTTTTGCGAAAGTTTAAAATTGAAAAAGGGTGTTTAAAAACCCTTAAAAAAAAAAGGGTATTTCTAAAAATTTAAAAATTTTAAAAAAAGTTTTTAAAAAAGGTTTAAAAAAAAGAAAATAAAGTTTTTGGGGGAAAATTAAATTAAATTTTTTTTTAAAAATAAAAAAATTTTTTAAATTTTTAAAAAAAAATTAAAATTGCCACCCTTTTTTTTTTCCCAAAGGGGATTTTAAAACCCTTTTGGTCTCAAATTTTTTAAAATTTTTAAAATTTAAAATTTTCAAAATAAAAATTTAAAACTTTTTAAGAAAACCCTTTTTTTAAAATTTCTTTTCAAAATTTTTTCAAAATTTTTAATTAAATTTTTTTAAAAAGTTGAAATTTTTTTTTAAAAGATTAAAAAATTTTAAAAAAAAATAAAATTTTTTTTTTAAAAATTTGAATTTTAAAAATTTTAAGGATTTTTAAATTTTTTAAAATGTATTTTAGAAAATTTTTTGTAAATTTGTTAAAAAAATTTTGTAAATTTATTTGTCAAATTATGGAAAAATACTTCTTCGTTTTAAATTTTCCAAGTACACTATAATTTGGAATCGGAAATTTAAAAATTTCCAAATAAACCTTAAAATTAAGTGAATAGTTTTTTAAAAAAGTCAATTTGGAAAAATGTTTCTTGCACGAAAAATTTAATTTTTATAAGTAGTTTTTACATAATTTTTAGAGTTTTTGTTTTGTTTAAATGAATTTAAATTCCATTTTTAAATTAAAACAAACAAAACCAATAAAAATTTCCATGTAATTAAAAAAATATATTATTAATGTAATTCAAGTCATAAACCCAAAATAATAAAAAATTGAAAACAGGTTTTGAAATGAAATGAGTGAAAATAATAAAAAATGTTAAACTAAAAGATAAGATTCTTATTTCAATTTCAATATTTAAGTTCAATAGGATCCAACTTTTTTGCGGCGATTTGTCACCATGGTTAGACGGAAAAATTTCCTTTTATAAAATTGATAATTATTACCTTTAAAAAAAAAATTTAAAAATTTATATTTTTAAAATTTAAAAAAAAATAAAAAAATTAAAAAATTTTTTTATGGAAAATCCCCCCCCCCCCCCCCCCCCCCCCCCAAAAAAAAAAAAAAAAAAAAAAAAAAAAAAAAAAAAAAAAATCATTTTTAAAATTCAACTTAATAAACATTTTAAATTTTTTGTCCATTTTTCTATTTTTGCAACCAAATAAAAAGTGGCGAAAAGAATCTTTAACATCTCTTAAAGAAATACGGACAATGTTAATCGCAGTTATTCCAAAGTTAATAGGATCATGACATCTGTCTTTAATAAAACCATATAAAAAGTCTGAGTCGTCAATCTTGAGTGAGCAGGCCACATTGGTCCAGCTCTGCCAATCCATCTATTCTAAATGTTTCTTAAAGAATTTAGCGACAAGTCAATAATGTGGCGGTGCACTATCCTGTTGAAAATAACATGAGTTTATGACGCCATATTGTTCCAGTTGTGGTATAAGTAATTTTGTAACATGCTTGTAGACATTGCCTGTAATTTTGTTCATCGAAAAAGAACGGTCTGTATCTTTTATTTAGACACACCACACCAAACGTTCAAATTCGGTGAATCTCTTTCGTATTCCTCAATTACCCTTGGATTTTCAGATCCCCATATGCGGAATTGTTTATTACATCGGCGGTTTATACGAAACGCAGCCTCATCGGACATTATAAGAATAACATTATCTCTATATAAATTTAGTAAAGCCGAAAAACAACTGTATAGGAATTATTCTAATCAGAAATCACTACTTGACAGTTCGTTGTTGATGTTCACTGACAAAATTTCACAGCATACTTGTCACATTAACACCGTAAATATTTTGCCTACATAAAAGCCTATCATGAAAACTAAATAATTCACTTAGTTTTAAGCATTCCCATAGAATCAATATATACAGGTGTTGTTAACAAAGTCAACGCTAGTTATATAAAGGTACCATTTTTTAAAACACCCTATATACTGTTTTACTAAAGACAGATTGACACTGAAAAACTATATGTAAAAAGAAAATGTTCTGTAAAACCGCGCTTCCTATCGCTTCTGAATTAGATATTTTGGTTAAATGGGCCAGAAACTTACACCCGGTATTTGTTTTACGATTTTTGTTTTTCATGTTAGAAACATATCAACGGGTAACCAATATGTTTATTTTTTACGAAATTTGTATTTTTTTACTTTGTAATGCTCTTGGTATTTCATTTTGTTTACATGCTTATTTTGTTTAAGTTAACGCTGTATTTGTTTAATAGGTTATTTTACGAATTTTTAGATTCAAAATTTTAATGGCATCAATTTCAGATAATATTTTGAATTTCATGATTTAATTGTACATCTTTTGATGATTAAAGTCAAATGCGGAGAAAAAACCATGAATCTTGAGTAGTGTTTAGCGATTTTATGAATTTTACGAATTTAAGTAACCAAGATTTCATGATTTTAAAATAAGGTTATGGTAGTTAATCCTGAAATTATGAGTCATTTAAAACTTTAGTAATAATTTTGAAGTAAATTTACATTGAGCCAAAATTAAGTAATATCTGAGAAGACCTAAAGAAGATTAGTAAGGATTATTTTTAAGAAGAAAAATTGACGAGATAAGTATAGAAAATAGAGTCGACGTATACAATACTAAGTGAATAAATTTGTAACTCAAAGATAAGTAGAAAAATATGTAGCATTCTTTATAATTGTTTTCAATCTGGGTTATTATATCCATCGAAGATAACTTTTTTTTCAAATGTTAGATCAAGGATACAGTGAAAGCTGTATTAAAATACAAGGCAGATTTATTTCTAAGATTTTAAACATTATTTTGTTGAACAAAAATCAAAATCAAAATACTAAATAATAAAACGATCCTTTGCAAAGGAATTTCATTTGAGAACTTTCTTAAACAAATATTTACGATTCTCAAAAATAATTTCATCAATTTTTTTAAAGATGTTCAAAATGTGTCCATTTGTGTTTTGCATTGAGAATATCTCATTTGAATTCTTGTAGAATTCTGAATCTCAATCTTATCGGTCTAATGTAGCATAAATTATTTCAAATATTCATAAAAAGTCAATTAAATCGTAGTGGCCATTCAATGCATTTTCGAAATCCATCTATTTAAGAAATTTTGAAATATTTCGTACTAATATAGTGTTACGCAACAAGATAACTGTTTAAATGAATATATATATATATATATATATATATATATATATATCTTGAACGTCGTTAGATTTTGTTCAAATTTTGGTGGGTTATGTTAGTGCCACTTTGGGATTTTTTACATTAAAAAACAATATGGCCGACTTAGGGTTTCACCGGAAATGACGCAAAAGCAGAAAATGTAAATGGAATACCCTGTATATTTTTACATATTTGGATTCTAGGGCTTCAAAAACATACAGTTCATCTGTCAAATGTCAACTCAGACGCCATTTTAATTTTATTTTTTAAATATTTTTTTAATTTTATATCATTATGACGTCATCTAAATTATACACAATTGACGTGCAATGACCGTCATAATATTATTTTTCCTAATAATTAATTTTTGTGAAGTTTGTTAACGATTAAATTTAAGAATTACCTGTTAAAAAGTATTATATATATATATATATATATATATATATATATATATATATATATATATATATATATCATACATACAGGGTGGCGCATTAGTGTGACAAAGTCCCATATCTCCTTTATTTAAAGAGATACAAAAAAAAATAAAATACAAAACTTGTAAAATACGTTCTGGTGCATATTCCAAAAATATTTTTAATTATACAGGGTGGATCATAAAAGCTTAGAGAAGTAATTTTACATTTTTTTTTTTAATAGAAAACCCTATATATTATTACATATTTAGATTCTACATACAATTTTAGACACATTTTGTGTATAATGTCCTATACCTAAGTCTAACCGTTTTTGACAAATTTATATATTTTTTGTCAAAAATGACGTTTGCAGGCCAAAACATAGGTGGAAATCTTTTCTAAACGCAACCTTTATCAATTAGTTGGTTTCCTTGGAAATGGGGACCTACTCTAATGGGCTGTATTGATATTTTTGTAATACATTCACACAGGATGATCAAAAATTGACAATAAAAAGTATATTCAAAAAAACCTATAGTCATTTTTTTTAAATGGAAACCCCCTATTTTTTTAATTCTATCTTATTTAGCATTAAAAATAAGGGTGATTTTGTATAAGAGGGTATATTCCAAAAAAATTTAGTTTTTGAAATAATGACAATTTTACATTTTTTTATTGTAAAAAGGCTATACGGCTTTCAAGTTTTGTTGTTAGTTGGCCGTGACGGCGGGGCATGGCGAAATAAAAAAAATCGAACACTTCAGATCGAAATATTACAATTTATTGAACCCCATATAAATAATTATTTTATTAAACGAACTTAAAGTAAAGACAATATTTTTTTGATTCAACAAATTGTGTCCTAATCCTAATCATAAACTTAACACCTCTAATGTAACTAAACCTGTAACTAATTATACAGATAAAAGTACTAGAAACACGTCAAATACGTACTACCTAATAAGTTGTTCGAAATGTCCGCCTCTTTCTTGAATACACAATGTAATACGTCTCTCAAATTCGCTGCTTAAATTTCTACACATTTCAACACTAATGTTTTGAAAACAGTTTCTAATCCTAATCTTCATGTCTTCCTTTGTTGTATGCGGTATTTTATAAACCTGCTCTTTGACGTACCCCCATATGCTAAAGTCCATTTTAGTAAGACCTGGGGATCTAGCAGGCCAAGCAACAGGCCCTCCCCTCCCAACCCAACATTCTGGATATCTAGCATTTAAAAAAGTTATTATCGAACCTGTATGATGTACTGGAGCCCCATCATGAAAAAACCACATTTCTTGTTGCGTATCCTGTGGCACTTGACGCAACAAATTAGGTAGATGGTTTTGCAGAAAGTCTAAGTATACTTCCCCTGTTACTCGTTGATCAAAAAAATATGGTCCAAATTACATGATTACCGACAACACCTCCCCAAATATTTAAAGACCATCTAGTTTGAGAAATATATCTTACAAAATGTGGATTTTCGGTAGAATAGTAATGAAAATTGTGTCTGTTTACACTTCCGTTTCTGTGAAATGTGGCCTCATCTGTAAATAAAATCAAATGACCAAAATTTCTTTGTTGGTTTATTTTGTTTTGATCCCATTGACAAAATTCCAGTTGTCTTTGATAATCATCAGGAACCAACTCTTGAAGAAGTTGAATGTGATAGGGGTGCATTTTTTGAGACTTCAATATCCGTTGTACCGTACGTCGTTCAACACCAACCTGCTGAGAAATGGGTCGTTGTCCAATATATGGATTTTTGGTAACTGTTAATAGTACATTTAGTTGATTTTCCTTAGTCTGTGCACGTTTTTCCCTAGTATTTTTTTCATATAACACATTGCCAGTTCTTTCAAAACGCTCCAAAAGCTTTTCAAATGCCTTTCTTTCAGGTTGCCGTCTCTCTGGAAACCATTGTTGATACAGTCTTCTTGCTAAGAGCGTATTCTTACCACTAGCTCCCAAAACAAAAATCATCTCAAACATCTCGGCTTGCGAAAAATTCATTATTTACAATTTAAATTCAAGTTTTAAATCAATTTGCTATAAAATACACTAATGCATCACACAAATTATCAACTGACAATAAATAATGACGTTTCTGATGATCTCATTATTTTTATATGCCACGCTTCGCCGTCACGACCAACTAACAACAAAACTTGAAAGCCGTATAGTCTTTTTACAATAAAAAAATGTTAAATTGTCATTATTTCAAAAACTACAATTTTTTGGAATATACACTCTTATACAAAGTCATCCTTATTTTTAATGCTAAATAAGATAGAATTAAAAAAATAGGGTTTCCATTAAAAAAAAATGACTATAGATTTTTTTTAATCTACTTTTTATTGTCAATTTTTGATCACCCTGTATGAATGTATTACAAAAATTTCAATACAGCCCATTAGAGTAGGTCCCCATTTCCAAGGAAACCAACCATAACCAATTGATAAAGGCTTCGTTTAGAAAAGATTTCCACCTATTTTTTGGGGTGCAAACGTCATTTTTGACAAAAAATTTTAAATTTGTCAAAAACGGTTAGACTTAAGTATAGGACATTATACATAAAATGTGTCTAAAATTGTATGTAGAATCTAAATATGTAATAATATATAGGGTTTTCTATTAAAAAAAAATTTAAGTTACTTTCTAAGCTTTTATAATCTACCCTGTATAATTTAAAATATTTTTGGAATATGCACCACATATCTTACAACTTTTGTATTTAATTTTTTTTTTGTATCTCTTTAAATGAAGGAGATATGGGACTTTGTCACACTAATGCACCCTGTATATATATATATATATATATATATATATATATGGGATTTTTTACATAAAAAAAACAATATGGCCGACTTAGGGTTTCACCGGAAATGACGCAAAAGCTGAAAATGTAAATGGAATACACTGTATATTTTTACACATTTGGATTCTAGGGCTTCAAATACATACAGTTCATCTATCAAATATCAACTCAGACGCCATTTTAATTTTATTTTTTAAATATTTTTTTAATTTTATATCATTATGACATCATCTAAATTATAGATAATTGACGTACAATAGTATTTTTCCTAATAATTAATTTTTGTGAAGTTTGTTAACGATTAAATTTAAAAATTACAGTTTTTTAACTAAAACACTGTTCCCAATAGAAACATGTATGGGCCACCCTGTATATAAAATAGCTCTTTCAAGTACTAGTAAAACGATATGCATAGTAATTTCCTTAGTTCCTAAATAAAGCAGTAATTTTTAATTGTCTAATTTTTATTAACACAACGTGCTCCTGAAGTTGACTCTGTCAAAGTAAAATGGCGTTTGTGTTGACATTTGGCAGATGAACTGTATGTATTAGAAGCCGTAGAATCCAAGCATGTAAAAATATAGATGTTGTTCCATTTAGGTGTCATTTCCGGTGAAACCGGAAGTCGGTTACATTATTTTTTTATGTAAAAAGATCACACTAGCTTGGATTATCGGATTTTCTGCTAGTAAACATGCATACATACATCGCTCTAAAAACTATATATTGGATTACTCAGTGGCTCAGCGGTAAAGGTGTCAAACTTGTAAGTGAAAGGTAGCAAGTTCGAATCTGAAAGTATTCAAATGCTTGGGAAAAAAATCATAACATATGAATTCGACTCAAGTGCGAAAACAGTCC
Source organism: Vesta saturnalis (assembly GCA_036346205.1). NCBI lineage: Eukaryota > Metazoa > Arthropoda > Insecta > Coleoptera > Lampyridae > Vesta > Vesta saturnalis. The sequence continues at coordinate 90,278 of JARFJB010001678.1, forward strand.
TTCTCAGGACTAAGCCTGATGACGAAAGGGCAGGCCGTTTCCGAAACGTCGCGCTCAAAAAGCAAAAACTGTATCTGATCAACTCAACTAATAAGATATATAACTTTGATGCAGTGAGTTTACTATTAAAATCTTACTTGCATAACCGCTATCAAATAGTTAGATGTAACAAATAACAATACTTGTTGTAGTATAAAATCTTTATCCAAAGGTGTGCATCAAAGAGCATTCTTCGACCATTGTTAATTTTTATTTATATCAACGATATGCCCTTTTACGTATCTAATGAAAACTGTTTATGGTATATAGATGATGCCACATTATTGGGCAATGTAGAAGAAACAATAATATGTAACAGGATTAACGCTTGGTGTCATGTCAATCAATTAGATATGAATGCTTCCAAAATTGAATAAATAATCTTATCTTTAACATCCCTCATGTGAAATTTTTAGGAGTGCTTATCGATCCAAAGTTAACCTTTAACACTCATGGTGAATTCATTGAGTAAAATTTTAAAAAATTGTTTACACTACGTAAATTCTCCAATAATGTTAGTGAATCAGTTTTAAAAACTGCCTATTATGCTCTCTGTCACAGCCATCTATAACACTCCGTAACATCTTGGAGTAATTCAGCTTACTGGAAACGAATATTTAGTCTTCAGTGCAAAGTGCTCACACTTAAGGAAGGCGTACTTTGGTATTTGTCACAGTGTGCTTTCATATTTGCTATTTTAGTATAGGGCCATCAAGCTTATACCGGTAGATTATTTGGTCTACAAGGGCACATTATTATAATTATGTACAATTAAAACTATTGGGAAAATTGTAAAATTTGATTTATCCAATCTAGACAGGGGCGGATAGGACCGGCGGGCTACCGATAATCGGCGGGCCGCGGTTTGTAGATTCATATTAAATTAATATTGGAAGAAAAGATAAATTTTACTAAAAGATAATAAAAGCAATTCTTAGTAAGTATAAAGCTTATTGTGATAGGTACATTAAATCTTTACTTAAATGTATTTAGTTAATAATACCACAGACAACAGTTGTCTGTGATCAGGTATACTATTTAGCTTTTACTGCTTTTAGAGAATAAGAGAACAATACCTACAAAAGAGAATTTCTAAGAATGCATTATGGATACAGATACAAGGAAAATTAACAACTTGTTATTTCAAAAAGGAATAAACGGGATAAATTTTCTATACATATAGGTACCTAACCTAGTACTACATAAATTTTTGGAATTGTTAAAACCGAAAGTATTGAGTAAAAAATATCATTCAACGCCGAAAGCATAGTTTTAGCTACTATTTTTGTCAAGCAACCACTTACTATCGGTATCGGTTTCAAAAAGCAAGACACCTGAGTTTAGAATGTTATAATTTTTTTATTTGGCGTTTGATTGTTTTGATATTTGGCATGAATGTACCTTGTACACATCTACCAACGGTCATTAAAAATGAAAATTGTAAGTAAACCTTTTCGGCAGTTATTTATAAAGAAATCAAAAGTAGGACTTTTTTTGCACATACATATTTTATATACGGAGACTTTGAAGTAATGTAACTTCATTATTTTTAGCTCAAAATATATGAAATTTTAACCAATAATGCATCCATCCTATTCGAACGGGTTAGTAATAACAAATCTTCCGAAAGCTTTCAAATTTTGATAAGAATCAGAATGGACAGTGGCGTAGTCAGGATTTAGTCTGGGAGGGGGGCCCAGATAGCAAATGAGTTTTAAGATTTCTTTCTACCATAATTACGAATAAATAATAATGGAAAAATGATATATAATTTTGCATCCTTGGACCACTTGGTAAATAAGCATCTGGCACTAAAGTATTAACCACTTAAATGTAGAAACATGAACAAAGTTTATTGTATTATTTGTACGTCACTTAAATACCCTAATAAATATATATTTTACAATTTCTGGGTAAATGTAGTAATTTGTTTTGGATTAAACGAAAACACCAAATGTACATTTTGCATTATTTAAAATTTCATTTTAAAGTAGAAGCGTTGTGGATCATAAATATATGCCCTAAATGCCGACACATTTTTGTTTATTGTGGTATGCTGGAAGTACATAAACCGGCAACCGTTGAAATCTGGGAAGACAATTGACCAATTACTAGAAAAATCTCCATTTATGTGTAAATTTATTTTAAATGCCGTTTGAATTGTCAACAACTGTGTGATAATGTGGTTATTTAAATTTTTTCAATTAAATTGAAAATATGAGGCCGCAGCCGCTTATGCCGCCAGGCGCCATGGTTAATACGGCACTGATAATATTTATAATTCAATTTGCTTATTATCACAATTCACAATTGGTAATATTTTAAGTTTACAATATACGATGTTAAACATTCCATGCCTATCCTTCTTGGAAAGATTAAAGTGGTAGAAAAATGTGTCACTGACACCGAAATTTGTACGAAGATAAGATAATAAAATAATTTACTGTACTTCTCTGAAAGAAAATGCGGAACCACCTGATCGTGACATTCGTGGCAAATACAGGATTAAAAATTATTGGGTACTGTAGTTATACTTTTTACATTTAAGAATGCGTTTAGTTTATTTAAACTCAATAGGTAGTCTTATTTAGCGAGTTCTAGTGTTTAGCTGTTTAGTATAGTGTCGGATTGTAAAAGTGAAAATCATAATCCACGAGAAATGCATTTTTTTTATTTTTCAAATTTCAAATTGTGACTTGTGTACATAGTAACGGCAATTAATTTATTATACAAAAACATGGATATTAATAAACGTAAAGCGCAAGGTGGTGCCGAAAAGGCTCGAATAATGACACACAAACAAATGGAAATCGAAGCTAGTAAGTGTATGAAATTATCTACCATGTTCAAATCTAAAACCTCCGATACATCGAAAGTGCAAGAAGAAACAACAGATATTTCTCCTGCTAATTGTGCTCAGAAAACATCTATTTTAATTCCATTGGAAATAAAAGGAACAATTGAAGAAGACCATACAACAACCACTACGGAAACAGTTAAACAACCACTTGAATTTTCGTCTATAAGTCAGGTCAATCTCAACTTTTTCACGCCCCCAAATATCAACAACCAAACCGAATTTTTTAAGTTTCATCCTCAACAACCAACTACTAGTATACCATTTACCGCCAGAAAAGCTTATTACAGACCGGATAATGTGCAACGTGTTTGGCTTACGTATTCTAAAAATATGACGCATTATTCTGTAGTATTTGTTTGGCATATGGGAAAGCAAAGGACGATAATTCATTCAGGAATGGTGCAAGAGACTGGAAACATATTTATGATAGAATTAAAGAACACGAAAGTAGCAAAACTCATGAAATATGTGTGGATGCTTATATAACGGCTATGGAAGGAAAAAGTATTGATAAGTTAGTTTTATTTGGCTACACAGAAAGTAGGAAGGAACAAATTGAGAAGCGAAGAAATGTACTGAAAAGAATTATCGATATAATAAAATTAATAGGAAAAATGGGATTAAGCTACAGATGGAAAGAAAATGAAACAGCGTATTCACTGAAAAATACAGAATTTGACCATGGTACATTTTTGGAAATGATCATATTATTAGCCAAATATGATCCAATTCTAAATGTTCATCTAGATGAAGTAGTAAAAAAAAGTTCAGCACTTCACGAGAAGGGTTCTAAACAAGGTGGTGGCTCCATAACGTTTTTGTCAAAAACAACTATTAATTATATTTTAATTTCTATAAGTAAATTAATTAAGAAGAAAATTTCTGCAGAAGTTAATAAAGCTACTATGTTTTCAATTCAAATTGATACGACCCAAGATATTTCTGTAGCAGATCAGTGCTCCTATAATTAGATATGTGACAGATCAGGTGTACGAACGTCTTATTAGTGTTACAAAGTGTGTCAACAACAGGACAAGCTTTTTCAGCTATGGTGTGCGAAGTATTAGAAAATTTAGACATAGATATAACAAAATGCGTTGGAAATTTAACAGATGGTGCGTCAAATATGCAGGGCGAATATAATGGATTTTCAAGAAAACTAGATGAATTATGTCCAGTTAATATACATTTGTGGTGTTATGCACATATTTTAAATTTAGTAATCACAGACACAACTAAATCTGTGATTGAATCTGTTAATTTATTTGGATTGTTGAATGAGTGCGCAGTGTTCTTAAGGGATTCTTATGTTAGAATGGATTGTTGGATTGAGGTGTGTCTAAATAAAAGTTACATTCAATCGGTGAAACAATATGGTGGTCAAAGGATGCTTTATTAAAAAAAATATTCGGTAGTTATGCTAGTGATAACAATGGTTTGTTCATAGAGTTAGTTGTGACATTAAACAAGATAAGAAAACTTGAAAAAGCAACACCCGAAACTAGATATAAAGCTACAGGTTTGATAGAGAAGTTATCAAAATATGAAACTCTTTTGACAGCAAAAATTTTTTTACGAATTTTTTAAATTACTTCACCGTTATCCAAATATTTACAATGTTCTGGCTTAGATATATTACAAGCTTCTCGTATGGTAAATGATACATTGGATAGTTTAAAAGACATTCAAAGGGATTTTCAAGAAATAAAAAATAAAACAGAAATGTTTGTAAAATTTATTAATAACCAACTTGAGAGAATTTCAGAAGATTTTGATATTCAGGTCGCGACTGATCTAGCTGAAGTACGGCTGAGAAAAAAGAAAAAACTGCATAGCTGCGAAGGAGATGATGCAACTTTGGGTCATGGATGGAACAAATTTAAGATTGATGTATATTACAGGATAATAGATTGTGTCATTGAAAAGATTACATCTAGATTTGAAAAAAATATATCTGTTAGAGCAGATTTTTCTTGTCTAGATCCCAAAAACTTTGAGGAAATAACAAAAGTCGGTAGTCTTCCAGAAAACTAGTTACTGGACTTATCAAAAAATTTAAAACATTTTAATCCTGAAATAACACAGTGTGCACTTCAAGATGAATTATTAGACTTTATAAGAAAGTGGGACAATCGAAAAAAATCTTTAAATGACGAATATGTTTTAGATTGTTCTAGTGGTTATTATGATGACAACAATGACGAGGAATTTGATAAAACACAATCATTACCATACTTTAGATGTAAAAATTGTATTAAGTGTTGTTATCATGTTCTTCTAAAATACAATATGTATTGTAATGCATATCCATTTGTATTTTTAGCATATAAATTAATTTTAAGTTTATCGGTAACACAAGTATCTTGTGAACGGTCTTTTTCTAAATTAAAATTTATTAAAAACCGTTTACGTAGTACATTGATTCAGGAACACCTAGAAACATTTATGCTAATGTCAACTGAAAACAGTTATTGGCAAATTTAGACGACGACGAATATATAGATACGGTCTCCATAAAAGTAAAGTTCTCAAGAACTTGCTGTTACTGTAATTGACGTAATTGTAGTTCATTGTCATAAAACCTTAAGTTTTTTTATAATAATAAATTGCATGTTTGTTTTCAGCAGTTGTAAATATTTGTTTATAAATTACGCTACGGACGCATTTAATTACAAAATACTAAAACACTTGAGGGCCGCTTTGTAATATATTTCCTGGGCCGCATCCATGCTACCTATCCGCCCCTGAATCTAGAATCTTAACGTTACCTTGTATTTTTATAATGCCTTCTATGTTAAAAAGAATATTAATAATACTTTAAAAATTCTGTTGATCACAAATATTCCACGAGGAATAAAGAAGTTCTTTTACGCATAAATCAATACAAATTGAACAAATCATGGAATTGCCTTAATTATTGGGGTATAAAGTTTTTCAACGTTTTGACGCTAACGATTAAAAGTTTAGATTTTATTAACTTCAAAAATCAAGTCAGATTAATTTTAATTGTGAATGCCTTTTATTCTTTCGAGAAATATGTAAGTTTCATTGTGTGATCCATTGTGATATTATTATGATTATAACCTACAACAATGACGAGTGAATTGCGAATGACGATAATGGTAAGGTGATTCAAACAAGGCAATAATTACAATATAACTAGTTATCCAGAAATTGCTTCATAATATTTGTCAATGTATTTAATTAAATAAAAGAATTTCCTCAAAAAAAATATACTGAATAAAGATAAAGACTATAAGAAAGCTCTGCACCCACGAAGGCAAAATTATAGCTCGTTTAATATTCACTTTCACTTATACCTGCTACTACTCTTATATCATCGTGGCTACAGTGTGAATGTTTTGCAGCTGTTAAAAGAACGGTCAATCCGTTTCCTTCATAAGTTACCGTCTTAACCCTAGCATCTTTTGGATAAACAGCATTTTTCGTTATGCCAAATTTGTAAAACTTTTCTCAACAGGAGTTCTTCTGTTGGGGTGACGTTGATGATATATCTATCTCGCCAAAAAACAATTTCTCCACATGCTCATGTGACCTTCTATAAAAAATTTTCTGGGCACCCTGTATATCATAAGATTTAACACGTTGACTGCCAACTACTAGTTATCTCGTAGTTTGCGTTCTTGCCTCGGACGCCAACTATGAGATAACTCGTATTTTATTTACTTGCCATATTTGTACAGCTATGATTAAATTCGTAGTATATCACTGTAAATATGAATAGATGTCCTCAAGGAAGAGAACAAAAAATCAAGATTGGCTTACATAAACAGAAAATTTAATAAATGAACTGAAAATATATTCATACAAAGTTTATGTAACATCAACAGTAAAAGAATATTTTTATGTCTTGTGATAATTTTTAAAACAATCTTCCACACAAAGGGCTGGCTTCTCTTCGCAGATGGGACAAATTTTTAGCTTTTGTGTAAACTCGACATTGCTTTGTTGGATGTTACTTTTTTTCGGTAGATGGAATACTTTGTAAAAAATAAAATTCTTGCAATTTCATGTTCTTTGAAGCTGATTGAAGCTCTTCTCCAATCAATGTGTAGACGAATGCTTCTCTAAATTTTATAAGTTTTATGTTAGAAGAAGTTACTGCTTGAAAACTTTTATGAGCACTATGTACATATACCTCTATAATATGTAGTGCGACCTTCTGTAACGGTATAAACGGGTGGTAGAACAGGATTACAGATAAAATTGGCCTTTTTGCAACGACCAGTCAGCGTATGGGAGTGGGTAAGATGTTGATAAATTTTGCACATCCAGAATAGTAAATCGTACGTAAGTCAAAGTAGGGGATGAAGACGTAATCAGATCGGTTAAGGGCGCCAGAATGTTTGGTAGTCAAAATAAGGGACGTCGTGCCAAAATTACGAATACGTAGCGTGTCTAAACATACAAAAAAACTACCTACATACCCGCAATCAATCCCAGGTGTCCTCGTCAGCAACTCAGCAAACCACCTGAAAGAGGGCTTCAAAATAGCACTACACGCTTAACAAATAAAAGCGTGTTAATCACACAATAATGTTACGTTACGTTACTACACCTCAGTGTAAATAATTAGACATAATATACTAATCTTAACAAAACAAAAAAATTACCCTTAATGGATGTACTCTAAATAAATTCATAATCAACTAGAAGTCGAATAAAACACTGAATATCATTAACGCTATCACTCAATAAAGAAACTGTAACTTCGTTACGTTAAAACTTAAGCTCCTAAATTACCGGTAAATTTGCAATTTAAAAAAACTCTTATGTAACACAAAAGGGGTTTTCACAGAATTAAAACAAATTTATGATACCTAAACAAAGCTATAATAAATTAAAAAAATAATATAAATGTAAACATACCATAAAGCGTATAAAAGAAATAACAGATGCTTAATTGGCGACGGGAGGTCTGGCTAGAATTCTGCGTAACGCCGTTCTAAATTGCTTAACCTAAATATTTCGTGGATTATTAAACCACACTACGTCAGGGTCAATTGCCCTGTAATACAAAAATGAAGAGTGTGAAGGCGGAGCGTCAGAATTATGATTACTTACAATAATTAAACCAAAGCAACAACTTAATTTAAAAAGGTAACCAACTCCGCTTTCAAACCTTCGTTAACAAAGAAAATCAATTAAAGCACACACGCAAAAGCTCTTGAAAATACTCAATAAAACACATGTTATACTACCTTAATGTCTAAGTTAACACCTCTTCTGTTGTGTTACCACAATCGGAAATGAACCCGGTGACCAACTACTGCTATTACGGATACGGAATCTCCCTAGTCTAGACACAAGATGATGAGTGATAATGTTGACTATTTCTTTTTTTTTTTAAACGGTTCCTTGATTGAATCTCGGTAAAGTGTTACTGCGTTAATTAAAAACTTCTTTTAAAATAATGAATTGTGCGCTCAACTTGCTCGATAACTTTTATCTTTTAAATAGTTTTCTTTACACTACCAATCCCAAAAGGTTATTAACTTTATTTATATAAATCTAGTTTTAATAATCTGCGAAAGTTTCTTTGTACTTCAATACGCCCTGCACGGTAATTAAGTGGCACTCCAAGAACGTTAATTTAATAAGTTCGCAACAACGACATAAACCAACGAGGTCACAGAAGCACTAAAATAACACGACGGTGATCCCCAGGTAACTTGATTACGTAAAATCGAAATCGGCACTAGGTCTTGTCCTTTGGTGATTGAACAATTTCACTTAAAATCCCTTCACAGGTTTTCTTCAAAAAGTAGGTAACTACCCTCACAACACGAAAGTTCGTTCGTTAAAACACCAAAACGGTCCAATCTACCAACGTTCTAACCAACCCCTTAAGCCGTAACAACAAACGTCCCAGTAACACTCCTCGGGAGCGCTGTCAAAATCAGAATCCCCAAATTATTACCAACCACTATCTTGGATTTTCGAATCCCACCACTCACAAAAAAATCTTATTTAATCTAATTCCACCAATTTAGCAACGGAAGGAGAAGATATGATACCCCCTACCCACAAATTTCGTTCTCAAACGTAAGGGCTCGATAATTTTCAAAATTGTAAACGTCAGCAGAATCAACGTGAAAAAATATCTCGATATTTTCATTTAAGTTCAAACAGTTAGTCCCACATTCTATCTTTATAACTCAAAACCAACATACTCAATATTAAACTGAACCACTGCAATTAACGGACTCCCTGTCGCCCGAATGATATCAAATACATTTAAATCTACGTTCTTTCTTTACGTTACTTAATTTTACAAAACTTTCTATTAAATTTTAAGGAAATCAAACGAAATAAACATTATTTAAACTTATATACAACTATTTACAAATAAAACGCTACTCAACATTCAATAACCGGGGAACAATAAGCAAAACAATTTCTCAAAATTTAAATGCAATATTACGAAAAACTCAATAAATTTAGAAACCAATTACCGATGATTTCAAACATCATTCCTTAAATTACGGAATAGTAATTCACAAACAAAAAAAACTTAAGCTCGAAACACACCATCTTGAAAGATCGCGACACACGTAAAACAAATTTATCCATACAGCTCAACTCAACAGCAAAAATTTGACGGTAAATCGCTAGAAAATCGTGATCCTATCACACTTCTTGAGCCATATAATTGTTTTTCTTAGGGCTGTGTAGTATGACAGCATTTGATCTGATCGATCAATGCGAAACATTCCTTGATTGTAATCCCGAATTGTATTCGGTTTCATAGAATTTTTTCGTGTCTGGATGTGAACTAACTCGTAGTTGGCTTCCGTGAAGAACTTTCTGTTACACAAGCCAACTACGAGATAGTTCGTAAGATCTTTTTTTTTGCATAAAACACATTTTATACGCTTTTTTATGATCATTATGTACTATAAATATAGTTTTTAATAATATGATATGATTAAAATAAATTGGCTTCCTTTATCGGAATCTTGAAAAGTACCGTGGCAGTCAACGTGATAAGAGAGTATTGCCCAGGCTTCGGTAACAACTACCTACAGTATAATTTGTTGAACTTTGGATTTGTGTATGTGGTGATTTTTTTGTGTGAGGACGACCATTAAAGGTCATACAGAAATGCAAAAATATATAGGATGCTTCATTTAAACAAATTCAACTTCTACGTGTGACCTTTTAGTGGAATAGAAATAATTTTAGAAAATGCCAATTGTCTCTTTGTGAAAATTTGAAAGCTCCATCTGTTGTAGCACCATGGCTACGAAACACCCTGAATAATGAAATACCCATTTATTAATTTTATAACGTCTTAATTTAAAAATTCTTTATTCAGGAATTATGTTACAAAAAATGTGCTTAATTTGGAAATTTCGTCTTACTGTCAAAACACGCTTTAAAACTTCCCTATAATTTAGGATTTTCCAATTATCCATTGTCTATAATGTCAGTAAATATTTGAACAATTGGTAATTTTCCATTAACCACAAAATATTTTAAATTTATTAAATACAAGTGATTATACAAAAAGGAAAGAGTGTTTTGCAGGGAAGTGGTTTGGATTTTTTTTAATTCGTTTATAAATAGACTTTGCGAGGACTTCATATAACTGTGTGGTGAATATTTTTAAAGTGGTAAGCAATCAAAACTTTTGTTTTTAACACAAATTAACTTACCAGGTGAATGTTGTTTAGGAGATTTTCCCAAAATTATAATGTACAGATTTCTACCTTGTACCGATTTTCCTATACTTTTTAAATCGGTTATATTAGGGTAAGTTGTATTAAGTTCCATTAAAAATTTTTCCAAATCTTCGTAATGGTGATGTTTAAATTTTGGCGGTATCATAAAGCCATATTCATCAAACATTGGTAACGTGACATTTCTCACTTCTTGAAATGCACCTGAAATTCTACTTCTTAGTTTCATAACCGCGAATAGTGTGCAATTAAAAGATAATAGGTGCGTAATAAAATACAAATGTTTTTTTATTTCAAAAATTTATTTTATAATTTTTGTTACAAAGTAGGTGCAGCTGTATAATGTCATGGTTTTTCTTGTATTCTCGTATAAAGAACGAGTACAGTGCACCTCTCAGCATCCTTATTAATTATCCCACCACTTATAAAATATACATAAACAGTCATGCAATAAAAAAACATGAGTATTTCATAACAAAAGAAAATATTAGTAAGCATCCAATTCCACTAAGTGATATGTATTTAAAAGAGCCTATGATTAAGATAAGATTAATTAGACCAAAACCATTGAGATTCACCTATTTTTTTTCCTTTATTACCTTTTGATGGCATTGCACTTGGTTTTAAATTAAAATTTTGTATTGCCGTTGAACCTTTCTTCACTTCGATTTTTTCTGAACCCGAACGTTCGTAACTAAAAACAATTTGTTTATTACACAAAAATTATAATTATTAAGTACATTTCTATACAGTGTTAAATGTAAACCCTGTATATATTTAATTGATTTAGTTCAAAATATATATTTTAATAATAATCTTATTATGAATATGGCCATGGGAAAATGCTGGACTGCTACGAGGAACTATGTGCAGGAGTGCTTCCTCCAATCAGCAACGAGGTTGTCTCAAACAATAAAAATGAAAAAGAAATTGATAGAACCCATTTTCTTTTTTATTTCCATTTTTTTTAATCTACGTAACTCTAGGTTACAGTGGATTTTAATTTTCTTTTTTATTTCCATTGTTTCAAATGAATTGGTTACAAGCTCATTACTGATTGGAGGAAGCACTCTTGCACATAGCTTCTCGTTGGAAATTAGTTTGAAGTTCCGTATTTCACCGCTAGGGAGCGCAATTAAAAATTAAATAATAAAATTCTAAATTTCTCCCAAAACTCTTATATAAAGTCTAGACAATTATACATAATTTTGGTTTAAAGTTCATTGGCGTACTCACCATAATAAGAGTGGGGGAAGCTATTGCAATCATTAAAATTGCTTTAAATTCAAAACCACTTACAGTCCGTGCGGCCAAAGAATGCCTCATGTCGCGCATGGATGTTGGTGCAATCGGCCGCGCTCGTTAACGCAATAGCGACTGAAAGCATTACCAGTCGCGTCGGTGTCGTGTTTTCAATTATTCGTCACCAAGCCACAAGAAATTTTAAAATATTTTATTTATTTGAATTACATATGAACAGTAATAGTGTAAACATTTATAAAATAAAAAAATAACCATGTTGACAAGTAATAAATTTCAACTATTAGGATTTCTTTAATGAGAATTTAAGCAAATGCCATTAGCATTACATGCGCCGCAAAACTAATTATTTATTTTACTATGTATTGTGAAAGTATTTGTTGTTTATACATATTTGTCTAATAAATTTGAGTATTATGAGCTTTAAAATTCACATAGGACACAAAATGGTTCACTGTCGTTTTGTTGCAATAATTGTAATAAAGTTAAATTAACAAGTACGTATGTAAATTAATAACAGAAATAAATAATTAATTAGTGTAATACATGATAATAAACGGAACGCCCATTTGGTGGCGACGCCACTGACATGCCGCGCTTAAGAGACTTGAAGTTGGACGAATGCGCATCCAACGTTCAGGCATTCTTTGGCCGCGCAGACTGTATTCAATTTTAGTAAAATAAAGCTTGTTTGGAAGACAAATGTAGGTATTTTAAATTGCCGTTCCCGTTGTTATACAATAGTTCCTAATAAAAGTGCTAGAGGGCGCAATTTGTTATATCAGTTTTTTTCATTTTATCCCAAAAATTTAAATCGCACACCGTATTCGAAAAGCAGATTAAATTGTCAAGAAAAACGTAAAAACCGCAAGTTAATATCTTCGCTCGTTTTCAAGTTAGGCGAAATGAAGGTTTTTTTAACACTTTAATTGACGAAGTTTGGTTTTGCTGAGCCGAATTGGATAAATCTTGGTCTCATATTAAGGACTAACAGTGATTTTTAATGTCTATCACCGTCACTAGGTGGCGTTAAGGATACAAGAATAAAGTTTAATTTTATTGTGGCTCGCCCTGTAAAGTTCGAAGGAAATCAAAAATACGATTTTTAAACCCAAACATACTAGGTATTTAATGCTTCGACAAATGTTCAAATTCCCTTCCGTCACATTCCAAACGGTCTTCTAATCTTGTTCGGGTGTATATAACTGCTGCTTCGATTTCCGCAGCTGCTTGTTGCCGGTGGAGTTTGGAATACAATGTCCTTCAAGCGATCCCATAAGTAGAAGTCGAGGCACGTCAAATTGGGTGACCTGACAGGCCAAGGAAATAGGCTTCCCCTTCCTATCCAGCATTCTTGAAAATATTCGTTAATATGGTGTCGCACGTTAAGGGAAAAATGTGCGGACACCCGTACAGTTGTAGATACATGATTCGCCTAATGTCCAATGTCACATCTTCTAACAGGGTTGGCAACTCATTTATTAAAAACTCAAGAGATTACCAGTAGCGCACGATCAAAAAAATAAGGAACGATAATTTTGCCGCCTATAATGCCACACCACACGTTTAGCCTCCAGCGGTCTTGGTGCTGCACTTCTCATTCCATATGGATTTTCAGCAGACCAATAATGCATATTGTTACGGTCGAAAATAAAACTAAAACGGCAGGTAACAGATAGAGTGCACCGGACCAGCTCGGTGGGACAGAGGGCGTGAGCGTGTTCTTGAATTTAAAAATACTGAAGGTGTTGAAAGTCGCAAATAAGGGTATGTCGTAATTAGAATAAAGTCAAGTAAAGGGCGCCAGACTTATTAAGACGAAAATACACCAGGGCACACGTTGATTAATCGGCCTTCAACAGTCAAAAGATCTCACTTACCTTACGTTGGCTACCTCCAGGTGCACGTCTGAGATGCTTCGAAACTTTACCTCTACAACAAATCTTAAAATATCCACACGCTCAAATACCAAAATAGCGTGGGCGCAAATCAGCTGTTGGGTTTCAATGACTTCTGTAACTTTATATTTCGTTACGTTACCCCCAACGCTTGTGAACAAAATAATTCAAACATAATAAAAAATAATTAATGAACGTTAAATGTTACGCTTAAATCTTATTAACTCAAATTTAAATACTACTCAACTTCAAAGCTCTGTGATTAATTGAACTCCAAACTAAAATAATTAGACATACACTAGATAAACGTTATTTTAAATTCTTCTAATCGGTTAAACAACACAAAATATTTAATAAAACTCAGTAAACTGTATGATGCTAAATGCTTCAATTGCAGGAAATTACCAATGGTTACTTTTAAAATGAATCAATAAAAAAAAATAAAATCAAAACTTAGCTCTCAATTAATTCTTTAGTTTGAATAATAAAATTACTACTCTTCCTAAATTATTGCTTTCGCTGGTCGGGAAGAGATCACAAATTAACACTATAAAATTCAGTTAATTGTTCGTCTATTATATCTAAATATATCTCACAAAGCACACAAATACATTGATTTATTTACACTGGTTTCGGTTTGATTTAAAATCTTAAATACTAGACAACGGGAACATGAAATGGTCAATCTTGCAAGCTTACGAAGTAGCCTTTGATTTTAAACTACAAAACAATACGTTAACCAATTGGTTACTAAAAATCAATTTTACAATACGAAATGTTCATATACATAAACTTGCAGTACATTTAGTTAAATAATAAAAAAAAACAAAATACCAAAGATATCGCAAATAAAAGCAGTTCGTCGACCTTTTATTGAGACGACATGAAAGCATCAAATTCGGCAAAATAACACCAAAACAAACGACTGCGTTTATTCGCTCGTCTACCAATAATTTCACCAAGTTTACAAACAAAGTTATGATAAAGCATTCACAATAGCGTACAATATTGGATTACCTTCTCCACCGGTCAGCAACAAAAGCAACGGAAATGGCTCCAGGATACCAGTAGAATGTCCTCGCTCGGAAAACCAATACGGAAATTTCGATAGCGATACGTTTATCTTAATTGGTTAAGACGATATATAGTTTATGAGCACAGAACAAATCGATTTTACACACGAGATATTTACACACTTTAATGTTCAATTAAATCGGTAGCTCTTTAATATTAAAACGAAAGAAAAAATGTCTATTTACAAAATATTTACAGTGAGGCTTGGTCTAACAAACGCTGTTTCCCAAAGCACAATAACACAGGGTTCGGACACACAATACTCCACCAAAAACAATTCTTCAACTCCGCAAAGCGATAAAAAACTCCGTAATTCAGGAAGCACTGGTTAAACACTGTCCTGATTACGAAAAAGTAGGTCTGACAGACCACAATACATCACATATAGTTCTCGGCCTGGTGAATCAAAAACAAAATCGCACATAGCGAAACGGACTCACAGTCCACGATACATTCGATAGAACCGGGAACATCGACGGTAAAAGCGGTGCCCACCCGCATATCACAACTTCCTCCACCAGATCAAGACCAAGACTGAGCACATACATTCAAAATTCTTCAGTTACGCCATATTTGATTTTAAAACGACAACCAATCATACTGCTCATACATTCAAATTATAAAATGCGGTACAAACGATATGCCCGTTCCCGTAAATGATCAAAAAAAATTGCGTCATATCTTCGCAAGGGTTATCTACTCTACAATACATATGCTTAATGAGTTTATATTTAAACCAGCCAAATCTTGCCTTCTATGATTATTTTTAATTGAAAGTGATTCGGTAAACTGTACTGCAAAAGAATCTTGGCTCCGTTCGTCAAATGGAAGTTAACAGAAACATAATACGAAAAACAACTTAGAATTTTAACTCTCAATAACAAACGCATTTTAAATATATTTTAAACCTCAAGAAAATTTATATAATTTATATTTAATTTATATCAATTTAATTTAACTTTATGAAGGCATAAAAACCGTTAGCGTAAAAACGAGAATTGAGTAATCAGAAAAAGAAACGAAAAGAAAAAAATACGTGTATATTCTGAGCGTTCAAACACACATTACAATACTATGCATGTTTA
This sequence comes from Vesta saturnalis, assembly GCA_036346205.1. Classification (NCBI taxonomy): domain Eukaryota; kingdom Metazoa; phylum Arthropoda; class Insecta; order Coleoptera; family Lampyridae; genus Vesta; species Vesta saturnalis. Next base: position 106,197 of record JARFJB010001678.1, read on the forward strand.
TCCCACCATCACTATTAAAAGTAGCCTCGTCGGACCATAGAACGTGTGATCAAAAATTCCTGTTTCTCATTGCTAACATCCATTGACAAACATTTATTCTGTGATCAAAATCATCTTCGTTGCAAAACTATATGGTAGGGGTGTAGTCTAAAAATAAAAAGTAACCCGCATATAGTACACTGTGTGTCTATTAAAAAGATGTGCTAATGCAATTATTTACCTGTGGTCTTTTAATGTTTTGAACAGTAGTTCGAGCTATTCCCAAATCTAAAGATAACGCCGTAGTTCCAATGTGTCTATTAAATTCTATGTAAGCTAAGACAATTCTTCCGTCCTTCCAATGCGACGTCTCCTAAATCTAGGACGAAAACTACCTTTATCGCGTAGTCGCTGTAACAAACGTGCAAAAATTCTTCTCCATAATAATGGCGATCTGGATACCGGCGCATCCTGTCTTTCAACTGTTGCTGCATTTTGAAAGCACTCGAAATAGACCGCAATCATATTAACGGGTTCGTCACTTGTGAAAGACATTTTAAAAAATATTCACAAACCAAATTGACAAGAATTAAACTACGCCTAACAAAAATTTGGCGTTTCTACACAATGTTATTTAAAAGGTTTTTTGTTTCCGCGGCCTACTACTAAATACTGATTAGACATTCCATTTTTATTAATAGAAGTTGATTAATCCAATGCGCCTTATTTAAAAAAAAAACATGTAAAACGTAATATTTTCTACCTACTATTTCTGTGTAAAATTAATAAAATTAGTTAAAGGTAAAAGATTTAAGGTAAGGGATTAATATGCGGAAATCGAATCAACAGTTTTATACACCCAAACAAGATTGGAAGACTGTTTGGAATGTGACAAAAGGCAGTTTGAATTATTAACCAAGGCATTAAACATCTAATATTTTTGGGTTTAAAATCGAATTTTTCATTTTTATTTGAAGTTCACAGGGTGAGCCACGTTAAAATTAAACTTTATTTCGCTATAATCTAAAACTAACAATATTAAAATAAATCTTGCATTATTTTTATGACAAATTTAATTTAATTTTTGATTTTGATTTAATAAATACCTTATTTTTGTATTCTTAACGTCCGCTAGCGACGGTGATCGACACTAAAAATCACTGTTGGTCCTTAATTCGATTAACAACTATCTCTTTGATATGAGAATTTATCCAATTGGGCTCGGCAAAACCAGACTTTGTCAAATAAAGTGTTAAAAAAAAAATTCACTTTAAAATGAGCAAAGATATCAACTTCCGGTTAATAAGTTTTCCTGCTACGTTAATCCACTTTTCGAATACTATGTCAAAATATACCGTGCGATTTAAATTTTCGGAGTAAAATGAAAAAACTCATAACCAATTGCGCCCTCTAGCACTTTTATTAGGAACTATTGTGTAACAATAGGAACGACAATTTAAAATGCCTACATTCGCCTTCCAAAGAAGCTTTATTTTACTCAAATTGAATAAGTGGTTTAGAATTTACAGAAATTTTAATGATTACACTTCCAAGAGCTTCCCCCACTCTTATTATGGTCAGTACGGCAATGAACCGTAAACCAAAATTATTCAGAATTGTCCAGACTGTCTAACGATGTAAGCAAAGGTATAGTGCGTTTCACCAGTAATCAGACTTCTGCAATATGGCTGCCATTTAAATTTGTAACCAAATAACGCGCGGGAGCACTCATTGCGTAGTACCTTTTTTCATATAAAAATAAAATATCTGGTGTGGAACACCACACGGCCTTCCAACGTACAAAATGAAAATTAAAAGAAATGAAATGATTTTAATAACATTTTTTTAGGATAATTATGCAACCTCTTGTTCATTACGAAAATAGGCAACATTGTAAACTCAAAAACAATAATCTATGTCAAACTTTATGACAGACAGAGGTTAATAGACATCTAGATGCTAACTTAAATTAAAAGAAATGAAATAATTTCAATGTTTTAGAATAACTGCAACCTCGTTTTTATACGTTCATAACGAAAACAGGAAACATTGTAAAAACAAAAACCATAATCTATATCAAGATGACGGTTAAAACTTCATGTCAGCTAGAGATTAATAGGTATAAAGACATGTTATCGTATAAAAAAATTCCAAAGACGCCCGATTCTATAAAAATATCGATAATACAGCTTCAGCATTTTCCATCATATTTATATCATTTTTACATTTATTTCGCTTTATTTTAAAAAACTTTATAAGAAAAATATAAAAAAATACGTCTACACTTTTTCTTATAAAATTAATAGTTATTCAGATAATGAAACATTGTACCTTTTCCGTTAAATTACGCGTCATCTCAAAAAATTGCATAAAACATAATTAATCGATATGTTTAAGGTCTATATCTACACATTTTTATATCTTTGAAATATTCAGCTGTTTTGGAAATATTTGATAAAAAAAAAAACTGACCCTAATAACCCCCCCCCCCCTCCGCCACTGGATTTCTCCTACAGCTCGAAGCCAAATGAAAACAAGCTTAACTACAAAATTTTAATTACGTAGGTATTTTCGTTCTGGAGTTACCGTGGATACTAACATACATCCACACAGACACACACACGCACCCACACACACCCACGCACGCGCGCACTTAAAATTTTGTAGTTAAGTCAAATTTCCTGGCAAAATTACAGGACCCAAAAGAAATATCAGTACACAATATGTGTCTGGCCAAATTTATATCTCGGTTATTCATTTTGCTACATGCCAAATACACTCCAAAAACGTCAAAATCGGGATAAATGTCAAAAAGGCGTCACCAGTTAGATACATTTATAGTGAGAAAACGTCATCAACTAAATTTTAATAACGATCTAACAGGAAACCATCATGCTCACTCAAAAATAAAACACTCTCCTCCCTGAAATTGCGATAATAAAACTCAAAACTCATTAAATATTTCGATAAATTTAGCGCTAAATTCATTGGCTCAAATACCCGAAAATAACTGAAACGGTAATTAATTATTCAATTTAAAACAAAAAAAAAACGCCACAAAATTAAACAAACACGATCCAATATCTATAAAACCCTAAAGTTTAATAAACGACGAAATCAGGGTTATAATTCCCTAAATTTGAAAAGTACCCAGCTCATACCCAAAAAATAAACTGCTTACCTTTTGGTAAATCCAGGTACTGCGGTGCCGGTTGTTTCCTATAAAATTCACTTCAAAAAATGTGCGACTACTCGCAAAACTATCGTGAGCAAAATTCAACAGCTTACTTCATAATTTACGTTACGTTATCATTCAAAGCGTCTTTCAAAATGAACTTATCGTCAAAATCAAAATAGCGAATACTCTAGTATAGAAATTCGCATAATCCATTACGTTAAAGCTTTCCATAAATAATCAAACACTTCAAAGAAATTCCACTCCAAAGTTGTGTAAATTAACAGTTACCACAAACAAATAATTACTCATAAACTTTGAATGCAATCCAAAATAACTAAACTACTAAATTTTGAATAAACGTAAAATTATCAGCGTTGTGAGTAAAGGTGAGGATCACGAAATATGTACACTTAAAAAAAACACTACATCTATATTCAGAATAACCATAATCATGGAAAAATAAACAGACGGTGGGGAAATATCTAGGCACATGAAAATTAACTCTTAAATAAAATATCCTTATTTTGATTTGGAATAATTCCTACAGGATTCCAAATTTATCTATTTTATATCCTAAATTTTAATTAACATCAAAAGAATAAGAAAATGTCGAACATCCAAATTTTACAAATCTGGCAGTACATGATTTTATATAACACTAGCCATACCCTTCGCGCGTGTGATACACGTGTCTCATAATTTTAATTGAAGGGTATGTTTACCAACTTTATACAAAATTTCACTAAAATATTCAACCCCCATTTCGCCCTTTTAGGAGTGGAATTTTGAAAAACCCTTTCTTTTTTACAAACAACACCCTCAATCGATAAATCCCGACCAATGTAGCTGTTAAACGACATTTGCGGCGCGCGAATGTCAAAGGCGCGAAGTTTAAATAATCAAGTTTTCTTAAATTTTTCAATTTTCTTAGTTTTTCTTTCCGTAAGAATCTTCTACAAAGTATTATAAAACTTAAAAAAAAATCCAATTTAAATATTAAATTGATATTTAAACGTTCCTTAATTAAACTTAAACCAACAGGCATATTCATTCGTCTAAGTGAGTACAAACATGTTATTAAAATCACCAACACACATAAATTCAGAAAAAATATGTAGTTGACTTCACACAGAAGAAATAGTCAATCGAACTTCCTTTTCTTACTCACAACGATATAGGAGAAGCTCCTCTCGGTAGATGATTGATGGAAACCAATAACTTCTTAATTCTTAAATTTATCTTTACACCAACTTTGGCAAATCGAACTTGACTTTCATAAAACAAGCTACGTTAAAACGCTCTTGATCGCTAAGTACACATCTATTAAAACGAAACAATATTTACACGAAACGTCGTAAGCATTATATTTACAGCAATTTATATTATTTGTTCGAAGTCGGCAGTGTACGCGAAAGCTATCATTTAACCAGGAAGTTAAAAATAATCCGTATAAACAAAATGCAATAAAACAGTTAAACAGAATAAAGGCTCGGCTTAATGAAAACCACTCAAACCAGATTCTATGATCCGAAAATTGTCATTATTGACAAACGAAACGATATAATATTCCCGAGGCGATGTGAAACTTTAAAATATCCCATACAAATGGAAGCGGAAATTTTCCTACGGTAATGTTCGATACACCCTCGGTTCGATGTATAAATAATACGAACCCCTTCCGAAGTCGCAAACAAGGGTGAGTCTTGAACTACATCTCCAGCAAGACTGCCTTAAGCTATACTCATTTCCCGCCACATTGGATTTTACCCCCCTACTTCTTAATTTAGTCAATCATTAAAAAGAATACTTAAATTTTTCTAATACGCACCAAAACGAATCAAACTCGCGGGTCATAATCTGTAAACTAAAAATTCCTAACGACGCTGGACCTTAACGCCTCGTACCCAAAAGCTAAACTCTTTGTTTAAGACCGACAATTTTATGGAAAAAACCCACCAATTTGTCGCCTAAAACGTCTTAATAAAATGAGAAATCTGATTCTCTACACTATATTTCAATACAAAGTAACAATTTTAATACGATAAAAATTTTCCGCTGACGCAATTTAACGTAAACGACTATATTTAACGATATCTATAAAATTACATACTAGTATTATTAACAAAGAAGCTACTTAATTCTCAACCAAAGTAGTAAAATGGATTTTACTATCGGTACCAATACATAAATCACATCTTAATTTTAAACTTCCATCTATAAACGTGATCAACAAACCAAAACTTATATTTCGTTTTCCGAATCACGATTCTAAATGCGATTACCATTTGTGAAAATTTCAAATACTTTCCAAATACGTAAAAGACGAAATAAAAACGTTACAGTCGAAATGCTTACGAGAATGTATGCAATATCAAATTCAACTTCTTAACTAATACTAAAGTTCAGATGTACGGTACTGCAGAACAATTTATAATTTCGGAATTAACGGCGAATATTTCATAAAATCACGACTGGGTGACAATATCCCATAATGGGATGGGTACAACTGCTGACTCCGTAAAATATTATGCTTCAGTTTTTTCTGTTTTCAACTTGCCTGCTAAAACCCTGGTACTAATATTGGGTGTTTCCTCAATCATTCTTAAAATTTTCTCTTGATATTGAGGTTGGATCGCACAGGGATGACCGCAGTTACCCTTCCGCCTTTCGTTAAAACTTCCAATACCTCTTAGACGGTTAACCAAATTTGAAATCGATTGTGAAATTTTTCGACATAGCACCTAGACTAGCATTGGAGTCATATTTTCCTAATGGAGTAATTAGAGATAACAATTTTCTGTTTAACGGAATAATATTTAAACCTACCTATGGTTAAAATCATGTCTGTCATTTCAGAAAATTGAACGTTTAATTCTCGACGCGCCATTTTACCTTTTCTACTTTTCAGAAAAATGACTCTAAGGTAAAGTCATTTGTTTTAAACAAGTCAGATGTGATTGAAAAATAATTCAAGAATTATGAACTTATCGTAAACCATGTAGGGAGCTGTCAAGAATGAATATTTTTCAATCTCTAAAGCGAAGCATTTTATCGAAATTTTATAAGACACCGAAAATAGCCAAAAATGAATGTTTACCCTGTATTTTGAATAGTAGAGAATCGATTTCTGTTTTTTTTCTTCAGAGAACGTAACTCACTGTAATGAAACACTACCAAATTTGAAATTTTTATTTCATAAAACACTAAAAAAAATAAAATAAAATTGAAATTTTGACGCCCTGTATATAGAATATGTGGGCGTAAACTTTGACAGTAAATAAATAATTCTGTCGTTCCCAAGGTAGTCATTTGTTTTAAACAAAGTCAGATGTGATTCAAAAATAATTCAAGTATTATGAACTTATCGTAAGCCATGCAGGGAGTAGTCAAGAGTGAATATTTTTCAATCTCTGAAAACGAAGTATTTTTTCGAAATTTTATAAGAGACCGAGAATAACCAAAAATGAACGCTTATCTTAAAAAAGGTAATTTGGAAATCATTAGCGCAGGTAGTAAAAAAAAGGAGCCACTGTATCCGGACTCCTTGTATTTTGAATAGTTGACAATAGATTTGTTTTTCTTCAAAGAACGTAACTCATTGTAATGAAACAATGTACCAAATTTAAGATTTTTATTTCATAAAATACTAAAAAAAAACAAAAATAAAATTGAAACTTTGACGCCCTGTATATCGAATGTGGGCGTAAACTTTGACAGAAAATAAATAATTCTGTCGTTCCCAAGGTAGTCATTTGTTTTAAACAAAGTCAGATGTGATTGAAAAATAATTCAAGAATTATGAACTTATCGTAAGCCATGCAGGGAGCTGTCAAGAATGAATATTTTTCAATCTCTAAAACGAAGCGTTTTATCGAAATTTTATGACACCGAAAATAGCCAAAAATGAATGTTTACCTTGTATTTTGAATAGTTCACAATCGATTTCTGTTTTTTTTTTCTTCAGAGAACGTTACTCACTGTAATGAAACACTACCAAATTTGAAATTTTTATTTCATAAAACTAAAAAAAAAATAAAAATAAAATTGAAATTTTGACGCCCTGTATATAGAATATGTGGGAGTAAACTTTGACAGTAAATAAATAATTCTATCGTTTCCAAGGTCATTTGTTTTAAACAAGTCAGATATGATTAAAAAATAATTCAAGAATTATGAACTTATCGTAAGCTATGCAGAGAGCAGTCAAGAATGAATGAATATTTTTCAATCTCTAAAACGAAGTATTTTATCCAATTTTATTTTATCTTAAAAAAGGTAATTTAGAAATCATTAGCGCAGGTAGTAAAAAAATAGGGAGCCACTGTATCCGGACTCCTTGTATTTTGAATAGTTGACAATAGATTTGTTTTTCTTCAAAGAACGTAACACATTGTAATGAAACACTGTACCAAATTTGAGATTTTTATTTCATAAAATACTCAAAAAGATGTGATTAGTTATTAAAATAATAATTTGAAACTTATGAGCCATGTATGGAAGTATGTGGCGTAATATTTGCAATATTAAATAGATTTGTTCGTAGTATCATTTTATAGAACAAAGTACAAATGAAGATTATCTAAAAAGTAATTGGAAACTTAGACGCGTATATGAATATATCGTAAGCCATGCAGGAGTAGTCAAGAGTGAATATTTTTCAATCTCTAAAACGAAGTATTTTTTGAAATTTTATAAGAAGACCGAAAATAACAAAAATGAACTGACTTATCTTAAAAAGGATAATTTGAGAAATCATTAGCGCAGGTAGTAAAAATAGAAGCCACTTATCCGGACTCCTTGTATTTTGAATAGTTGACAATAGATTTGTTTTTCTTCAAAGAACGTTAACTACCCTTGTAATGAAACACTGTACCAAATTTGAAATTTATAATTCATAAAACACTCAAAAAAAAAAAAAACCAAAAATAAAATTGAAACTTTGACGCCCTGTAGATCGAATATGTGGGCGTAAAAGCGATGCAGGAGTAGTCAAGAATGAATATTTTCAATCTCTAAAACAAAGTATTTTTCGAAATTTTATAAGAGACCGAAAATAACTAAAAATGAATGCTTATCTTTAAAAAAGATAGTTTGGAAATCATTAGCGCCGGTAGTAAAAAAATAGGGAGCCACTGTATCCGGACTCCTTGTATTTTGAATAGTTGACAATAGATTTGTTTTTCTTCAAAGAACGTAACTCATTGTAATGAAACACTGTACCAAATTTAAGATTTTTATTTCATAAAATACTAAAAAAAAAACAAAAATAAAATTGAAACTTTGACGCCCTGTATATCGAATATGTGGGCGTAAAAGCGATGCAGGGAGTAGTCAGGAATGAATATTTTTCAATCTCTAAAAGGAAGTATTTTTTCAAAATTTTATAAGAGACCAAAAATAACTAAAAATGAATGCTTATCTTTAAAAAAGATAGTTTGGAAATCATTAGCGCCGGTAGTAAAAAAATAGGGAGCCACTGTATCCGGACTCCTTGTATTTTGAATAGTTGACAATAGATTTGTTTTTCTTCAAAGAACGTAACACATTGTAATGAAACACTGTACCAAATTTGAGATTTTTATTTCATAAAATACTCAAAAAAAAAAAATAAAATTGAAACTTTGACGCCCTGTATATCGAATATGTGGGCGTAAAAGCGATGCAGGGAGTAGTCAAGAATGAATATTTTTCAATCTCTAAAAGGAAGTATTTTTTCAAAATTTTATAAGAGACCGAAAATAACTAAAAATGAATGCTTATCTTTAAAAAAGATAGTTTGGAAATCATTAGCGCCGGTAGTAAAAAAATAGGGAGCCACTGTATCCGGACTCCTTGTATTTTGAATAGTTGACAATAGATTTGTTTTTCTTCAAAGAACGTAACTCATTGTAATGAAACACTGTACCAAATTTAAGATTTTTATTTCATAAAATACTAAAAAAAAACAAAAATAAAATTGAAACTTTGACGCCCTGTATATCGAATATGTGGACTTTGACAGAAAATAAATAGATTCTGATCGTCAAGGAGTATTGTTTTAAACAAGAATGAGATTAATTATCAATCTCTAAAAGGTATATGTATTTTTTCGTAAATTTTATAAGAGACCGAAATTATCAACCTAAAATGAAGTACTTAATCTTTAAAGACAGATCAAAATAGATCTTGAAAGGTCAATTAGCGACGGTAGTAAAAAATAGGAGTCCACTGTATCCGGACTCCTTGTATTTTGAATAGTTGACAATAGATTTGTTTTTCTTCAAAGAACGTAACTCATTGTAATGAAACACTGTACCAAATTTAAGATTTTATTTCATAAAATACTAAAAAACAAAATAAAATTGAAACTTTGACGCCCTGTATATCGATATGTGGGTAAACGATTGACAGAAAATCAGAATAATATCTTCTTCCAAAAGGAGTCATTGTTTCTAAACATTTTATAAGAGACCAAAAATAACTCAATAATGAACTTATCGTAAATGCATGCCGGTAGTAAATCAAGAATGATCGACTATTTTCAATCAGTTGACAAATAAGTATTTTTTTTTTATAAGACAGTAACACATTGTAAGCTTACTTAACAAAGGTAATTAGGATTTAATCATAGTAGTCAAAAAAATAAATGAACTGTATCCGGACTCCTTGTATTTTGAATAGTTGACAATAGATTTGTTTCTTCAAAGAACGTAACACATTGTAATGAAACATGTACCAAATTTAAGAAGATTTTTAAATTTCATAAAATACTCAAAAAAATAAAATTGAATACTTTAGACGCCCTGTATATCGAAATATTGGCGGGTAAAAATCGAGCCAGGTAGTCGGACATGAATATTTTCAATCTCTAAAAGGAAGTATTTTTCAAAATTTTATAAGAAGAACCAATAATAAACACTACAAATTGAATTGCTTATTCTAAATTAAAAAGATAAGTAAATTGGAAATCTTAGCGCCCGGTAGTAAAGAATAGGGAGCAAACTGTATCCGGACTCACTTGATATTTTGAATAGTTGACAATAGATTTGTTAAATTTCTTCAAAGAACGAAATAACACATTGTAATGAAACTACTTACCAAATTTGAGATTTTTATTTCATAACAATTACTCAGATAAAAAAATAAAATTGAAACTTTGACGCCCTGTATATCGAATATGTGGTCGTAAAAGCGATTGTTTTTCAAGAAGTAAGTCAAGAATGAAATATTTTCAAATCTCTAAAAGGATTTTTTTCAAAATTTTATAAGAGACCGAAAATAAAAATTGAATGCTTTATCTTTAGAAATGATAGTTTGAGAAATCATTAGCGTCCAGGTAGTATTGTTTAAAAATAGGAGCCACTGTATCCGGACTCTTAGTATTTTGAATAGTACTCGGACAATAGATTTGTTTTTCATTCAAAGACACGTATATTCAAATTGTAATGAAACACTGATACCAAATTTGAGATTTTATTTCATAAAAGTACTCAGAAAATATAAATAAAATTAGAAACTTTCGACGCCCTGTATATCGAATATGTGGGCGTAAAATTGTTTCGATGCAGGAGTAAGTACAATGAATGAATATTTTCAATCTCTAAAAGATTAGTATTTTTCAAAATTTTATAAGAGACCGAAAATAACTAAAATAAATGAACTTATCTTTAAAAAGATAGTTTGGAAATCATTAGCGCCGAGTAGTAGAAAAATAGGAGCCACTGTATCCGGACTCCTTGTAAATTTTGAATAGTTGAACAATAGATAAATATGTTTTTCTTCAAAGAACGTTGAACTCATGCGTGTAAAAATGAAACACTGTCGACCTATTTAATTTGAAAGATTTTATTTCATAAAATACTAAAATAAAAATCAAATTAATTTATTTAAATAAAAAAAAAATTGAAACTTTGACGCCCTGTATATGGAATATGTGCGTAAAACTTGACGAGAAGAATAAATTATTCATCGTTACAAGGAGTCATTTGTTTTAAATTTTAAAGTCAGATGAAGATTCAAAAAATTAATTACAAGTATTATGGAAACTTATCGTGAGAAACCATGCGGCATGTAGTCAAGACATGAATATTTTTCAATCTCTAAAACCAAGTATTTTTCGAAATTTTATAAGAAGTACCATGAATAAACCTACAAATTTGAATTGCTTATCTTTAAAAAAAGGAAATTAGGAAATCATTAGATAAAAATTAAATTGAGCCACTGTATCCGGACTCCTTGTATTTTGAATAGTTGACAATAGATTTGTTTTTCTTCAAAGAACGTAACATTTGTTTAATGAAACACTGTATCACAAATATTGAGATTATATTATTTACATAGAATACTCAAAAAATTTTAAAAATAAATTTTGAAACTTTAGACGCCCTGTATATCAAAATATGTTGAGGCGTAAAAGCGATGAACTAGGAGGTAGTCAAGAATAGCATATCGATTCTTTCAATCTTCTAAAGTGAAGTATTTTTCAAAATTTTATAAGAGAACCATAAATAAACTAAAATTGAATGCTTATTCATAAATTAAAAAAAGATAATTTGAAATCATTTAGCGCCGTAGTAAAAAATAGGAGCCACTGTATCCGGACTCCTTGTATTTATGAATAGTTGATCAAAATAGATTTGTTTTAACTTCAACAGAGACGTAACTCATTGTAATGAAATTTCACTGTACCAAATTTGAGATTTTTAATTTCATAAAATACTCAAAAAAAAATAAAATTGAATATCTTTAAAGATCGCCTGTATATCGAATATAGTGGCGTAAAAAGCGAATATGCAGGGAGTCAGTCAAGGCTAATTGCAATTCATTCATTCAATCTCTAATATAGTGAAAGTAATATTTTCATAAATTTTATAAGAGACCAAAAAATATAACTAAGAAATGAATGCTTAATCAATTTAAAAAGATAGTTTGTGATAATCATTAGCAGTAGTATAAAAATAGAGCCACTGTATCCGGACTCCTATAGTATTTTGAATAGTTGACAATAGATTTTTTTCTTTCAAAGAACTAACATTGTATTGAAACTACTGTACCAAATTTGAGATTTTATTTCATAAAATATCAAAAAAAAAAAATAAAATTGAAACTTTGAACCATATTCTTTTTATATATTTTGTAAACTTTGACAGTTAAATAAATAATTGTTCAAGAGTCATTTGTTTTACAACCAAAGTCAGATGGTGATTCAAAATAATTCAAGTATTATGAACTTATAACCATTCAGGAGTACTACAAGAATGAATATTTTTCAATCTCTAAATGCTAACATTTGTTATTTTTGAAATTTTATAAGATGACCAGAATTAACAAAATGAATTGCTTATCTTAAAAAGGATAATTTGGAAATCATTTAGCAAGCAGGTAGTAAAAATAAGGAGCCACTGTATCCGGACTCCTTGTATTTTGAATAGTTGACAATAGATTTGTTTTTCTTCAAAGAACGTAACTCATTGTAATGAAACACTACCAAATTTGAGATTTTTATTTCATAAAATACTCAAAAAAAAACAAAAATAAAATTGAAACTTTGACGCCCTGTATATCGAATATGTAGTCATTTGTTTTAAACAAGTCAGATGTGATTCAAAAATAATTCAAGTATTATAAACTTATCGTAAGCCATGCAGGGAGTAGTCAAGAATGAATATTTTTCAATCTCTAAAAGGAAGTATTTTTTCAAAATTTTATAAGAGACCGAAAATAACTAAAAATGAATGCTTATCTTTAAAAAAGATAGTTTGAAAATCATTAGTGCAGGTAGTAAAAAAATAGGAAATCACTCTGTACCAGGGGGTCCAGTACAGAGTGACTTCCTATTTTGTTTCCTGAGTATTTCACCACTTCACGATTACATAACTTTGTAATGTTGATGCTTAGATTATAGAAAAGATAATCTAAGTGTTGATGGTACACATTGTTAAAGTACGTAATGTGCTCAAATAAAGTATAACATGAGAGTGGGCAAATACGATTTGTTCAAATCAAATGTTCATAACAAGTTCAAGTTTGTTAATTAATCACTATTTCTTACATGTGCCAAGATTATTCACATGATAAGAACATTTTAATAAGTGTACTTTTAAAATATGTTTATTTACTTTACATTTAAAGATAAATATGTATTTGAACATACTGTATGTCCATAAAGGAATTTAGTGTCATTAGAATTAAATAAAAATTTGCACTTTGAATAATATTCTTTTTTTTTATTTTATTTTGTAGAATCTTAAGTTACATAAACAGAAATTTTTTTACCAACCCAAAAAATGGTGATATAACCTTAGATTATGACGTCATACTTCTTTCAATAATTTTAGATGTCAAATTAACCTAAGCAAAATTGTTTTATTAAATCGTCATAACATGCCATTATCATCCATTTTGTTTATTTTTGCAAAATTAATAAGTATTAATAAGTGTAACGAACGATCTAATTTTCTTGCAACAAAATTTGTAACTCAACATTTATGCAAAACATGATGAGAAAGATTGCATTATACCATTGAATAATGAAGTAGGACAAAGATTATACATATTTTACAAAAAATGGTATTAGCAACTACCCCACTCAGATATACACGATTGATATAACCTGGAATAACAAAAAGTAACTACTTGCTTACAAGTAAAGCGATGAATCATAATGATTTACTAATTACATTTTAACAGATTTACTGCCACCAACTTCGATTGTACTCACTCCCGAAGCCAACCACTAAATGCTCCATAATTCACAAATATACGGCTGACTATGATCGAAGTCAGTGGCAGCAAATGTGTGATATAAATTATTTTATTTAAACAAAAAGCCATTTCAAGTTTTACATAAATCGAACAGCTAACAGTAAAAGTTTCCAATCTGGATACCATGGTGTTTCGTGAGAAAAATCATGAATGTAATACGCTTTATACATGTGTTTTAATAAAAAAATGTATACAAAGTTACAGTAGCCTCGTTACCCTTACCATTTCGGTACGCTAAGAGCATACAAGAAAATAGTACTTAATAATTAACGTAAAGTAAATTCGTAATGTTTTCCGTAGCCCCCAATTGTAAATTTTTACCTAATTAACATTGCCATTAATAATATAATCTTAGCAAAGCAGAATGCACACGACAATTCATGTAAAATGAAATTTACCACAAATGAAGGGACCTTGAATGATCAATTTACATTGAACGATATTTAAGTTTTTCATTTTTCATTCTTCATTGATTGAATCTATATAAAAACTACTTGTATAGACACAAACCTATTATTTAGAGGAATTTAGGCCATTAGCGCAAAAGGCAACTAGACGTTTTAGTTTGTCAATTTTAATTTGACGCATCACATGACAGAACACATTAAATAGAGTGAAATATAAATTTTCTGCTTGAGAGATTCCACATAATAGAATTACTCTCCAATTTAAACAAAGGATTCACATGCCGTCCATAAATGTTTATTTCTAACGTTATCATTATATGTGTCATTAAGATAGGATATCATAAAGTAAACAACATACCCGTAAGCAGTTGCGTATATGTTATAAACGCCTGGTAACAGCAATCTCCAATATTCACCCTTATTAGATGTGTTATGTTATGCGTAATTCCCTCAACTACAACATCTGCATCTAACACAGGTTCACCATTCAAATTTGTAACTAGGCCTTTCACACCCCAATGAGTTGCTTCTATAAATGACAGCATTGATTCTTTATTTAGGTACCATTCATTTGGCAATGTAGAAGGATACGGATATTTACAACAACTCAACTCAAATGTAACTTCAAAACAATTTGAGTGTACGTAATTAAAATCTTGCATTCCCCCTAAACAATGTAACCATAAACGTAAAGTCATCAAACAAGCACTTCAACCTACCGTGAACCTCATACCAAAATGCACCGTTTGTAACACCATTAGTGAAATGGTCATTTTTACAAATATTTCCACTTGGCATGGTGCCATGCAAGTCTGCATAAAGATGGGCGAGAGATTGAAAAAGTCCATTATCAGGTGTTTCACTTGCTTTACAACAAACACTCCCAGTACTACAAAGCAAAATTAAATTATCAAAATCACATAAAACGTAATTTACTTTGAATCATCAAAGGATAACTGGCAACGACTGCACCTCCATGTAAATTCCCAGACAAAACAAAAGGTCTCGATATTATCCACGTCATCATTGCTATCGTCTCAGGTTGTCTTCCTGATAAAATTGTACCTGACCTAATTGCACCATCGAATTGATCGGGGAAGTCACGATTCAAATCAATATCATTAGCATTCGATCTCCCAACGTATTTAGCTTTCGACTCACACTCACCCTCCTGAAGTTTTTAATTAAAGAACAAAATTTGTGAATTCCATACTTACATCAGAATTTTCAAAACCATCTGGATTCATTGATGGCATTAGGAATATGTCAGTGCTATTCACAAGTTTCGTTACCCGTTCATCACGTCCATAGTTACGAAGTAGATATTCAGCTAAGTATATTACAAGTTGCCTTCCGACTGTTTCATCTCCATGCATATTTGCAACAAATTTAAACATCGGAGTAAGTAATGGACGTTTCCCTACATTGCTATTTATTTCTAAAGCCCATAATTGTCGATTCTTCACCGAACGACCTATTGTATGTAATTTAGATAAATGTGGAAATTCTGTTACGAATTGTTGAAAAAGGTTTGTTAGATCATTGTAATTCAAATATCGTGGATTTTTCAGAAATTCTTCGTTGACATTATTCGATGGTATAGAGTAAGATTTACATATTATAATTAATATCACAATTATTATTGCTAATTTATAACACATTGTGAAGGTGAAGATTCTAATTATTTATTATTATATAAACACTTCCATATTGGCACTTTACAAGAAAAATGTGGAATTGTTTTTTTTACTTTTCCGTTTATAAAACGTCAAAAAGTGACGTATATTTTTAAGGAATTTTTACTATTACGGTTGGTGGCAGTGGAAATTAACACAGGGAATACCGTAATATATTTAAATTTATTCTACTATTATTGTAAATTCAACATTGCATGAAATTGTAAAGTTATTGTACATAAAAATCATTAAACATTAAAATATAACATTCAAATATATCATTAAAATAGTTTTCGAATTTTATTGTAATTAGAGACTTTTACAGAAATGTTACAAAATTGTTGTTAATGGCAGGAGCGCATTATTTCAAATTGTTCTAAATAAAAAACCCTAATAATATTCATTAGTCTTTATTTACGAAAACGTTTACATTTCTAAGGTAATTTGGGAAAACACATTCAAGTAAATATAAACTTCGCGAATGTTTTTTTATGGTAGTTTTTAGTCACAATATAATATTATGAAATGTTTGTAAATCTCACTTTCGTTAGTCGCTATTAAACTTGTATTTTATATAATGCTTAGTTGGTACCAAATTTTAATTTAAATTTGCTTTTTGTAAGGTTTTTTACATGTCTTCGGATATGATGTTAATACGAGGCAGGTTCGACACTTCTTCTTCATGTGGGTGAGCAGGTTTAGGGTACCTCCCACTGGATGAAAAGTTTACCAAATATTTTATAATTTTTCCTTTCCATTCTACATACACATACATATAGGTATAGACGTTTGACCAATATTCGTCACGATCGGCCATGATGTATGTTTGTTTGTGTGTGTGTGTGTGTGTGTGTGTGTGTGTGTGTGTGTGTGTGTGTGTGTGTGTGTGTGTGTGTGTGTGTGTTAGTGCGCGAATGCGTGTGCGTACGAACATACGTGCGTGAGTGTGTGTGTGTGTGCGTCCGAGTGAGGGAGGGGTTCTGTGTGCTTGTGTTTTGCTTGTGGTTGTTATTGTGATTGCACTTGTTTTTGTGCTTGTGCTTGCGCTTGTGCTTGTGCTTATGCTTGTGCTTGTGATTGTGCTTGTGCTTGTGCTTGTGTTTGTGCTTGTGCTTGTGCTTGTGCTTGTGCTTGTGCTTGTGCTTGTGCTTGTGCTTGTGCTTGTGCTTGTGCTTGTGCTTGTGCTTGTGTTTGTGTTTGTATTTGTGTTCGTGCTCGTGCTTGA
Organism: Vesta saturnalis; assembly: GCA_036346205.1. Taxonomy (NCBI): domain Eukaryota; kingdom Metazoa; phylum Arthropoda; class Insecta; order Coleoptera; family Lampyridae; genus Vesta; species Vesta saturnalis. The sequence continues at coordinate 123,405 of JARFJB010001678.1, forward strand.
AATTGTGTTTGCGTTAGCGCTTGTTCTTGCTCTTGTGCTTGTGATTGTGATTATGTTTGAGCCTGGGCTTACAGTTGTTCTTGTGGTTTTACCGGTGCTCGTACTCGTGCTCATGCTCGTGTTTGTGTTTGTGTTCGTATTCGTGTTCGTGCTCGTGTTTGAGATTGAATTTGCGTTTGCGTTAGCGCTTGTTCTTGCTCTTGTGCTTGTGTTTATGCTTGTGCTTGTGCTTGTGCATTGTGCTTGTGCTTGTGCTTGTGCTTGTGCTTGTGCTTGTGCTTGTGCTTGTGCTTGTGCTTGGCTTGTGCTTTGCTTGTGCTTGTGCTTGTGCTTGTGCTTGTGCTTGTGCTTTGCTTGCTTGTGCTTGTGCTTGTGCCTGTGCTTGTGCTTGTGCTTGTGCTTGTGCTTGTGCTTGTGCTTGTGCTTGTGCTTGTGCTTGTGCTTATGTTATTGCTTTGTTTGTGTTTCTGCTTGTCATTGTCCTTGTGATTATGTTTGGGCCTGGCCTTATGCTTGTTCTTGTGCTTGTACCGATGCTCGTACTCGTGCTCGCACTCGAGCTCGTGCTCTTGTTCGTGCTCGTGCTCGTACTCGTGTTTGTGTTCGTATTCGTGTTCTCGTGCTTGAGATGCGTTTGCGTTTGCGTTACCGCTTGTTCTTGCTCTTGTGCTTGTGATTGTGATTGTGATTATGTTTGGGCCTGAGCTTATACTTGTTCTTGTGGTTGTACTGGTGCTCGTACTCGTACTCGCACTCGAGCTCGTGCTCTTGTTCGTGCTCTTGTGCGTGCTCGTGTTTGTGTTCGTATTCGTGTTCGTGCTCCTGCTTGAGATAGAGTTTGCGTTTGCTTTAGCGCTTGTTCTTGCTCTGGTGCTTGTGCTTGTGCTTACGCTTGCGCTTGTGCTTGTGCTTGTGCTTGTACTTGTGCTTGTGTTTGTGTTTATGCTTGGGCTTGTGCTTGTGCTTGTGCTTGTGCTTGTGATTGTGCTTGTGCTTGTGTTTGTGCTTGTGCTTGTGCTTGTGTTTGTGCTTGTGCTTGTGCTTGTAATTGTGCTTGTGATCGTGCTCGTGTACGTGCTCGTGCTCGTGTTTGCGTTTCAGTTTGCATTTGCGTTTGTGATTGTGCTTGTGTGGTTTGCTTTCTTGATTGTGCACGCGTATGTGCGTGGGTATGTGCGTATGTACTTGCGTTCGACGTGTGCCTTTAGGGAGGTGTGGGTGTGCGTGTGTGTGTGTGTGTGTGTGTGTGATTTTAGATGTTATTTCCGTTAAAGTTAATTCTGATTATCAATGAATTCCTTTTTATTGTGGAAAATGATTTCATTCGTTGAAGTTAATTAGAATATGGAGGTTTTGTAAACGTTGAGAAAAATTTGAAGTCACGATAATACGTTTAGTACTAATGTTTTTTTCTTCATTATCCTGATTATCGTAGAACCTGTTGCATTATTTAGTGTCACCAACATCTTTGGCCATAGGATTTTGTTATCGTGAAGTTTATCATGTTGAATGATAAACGGATTGTCTGTTAAAGTAATTTGATTGTAGGTAAAGGTTTATTTTGATTATTGTATTGCAGCTATGTAGGGTTTAAACTTAATTAATTAATAATACTGTATTGTACGTGTTTTGTAACTGTGGTCTCACATTAGTTGGATTAATCGGCCTATTTCCACACATTAACCGCTAAGCCACTGGGTAATCTAATATATATTTTTTAGAACTTATTCATATATATATATATATATATATATATATATATATATATATATATATATATATATATATATATATATTAAACTTCTTATTGTGGTGCGCGTGTTACGCCATTACCCATTGCGCAAGTGTATTGCGCCTAAGCTCTTTGCGCATTATTGGGGTCCATGTGGGTTTGATTTCTACAATAGGTTGGCTTTTGCGGTTTTCTTGCCACTATCTGTATGTTGTCCCATTAGTTTCGACGGTCTTCGTTCCAGACATGTTCGGCGTTTCTTTATCTTTCTGTTTCAGCTTTGCGGATGTTGTTCTTGTATTCCTGAGTTCTCACTTTGTGTGGTCTGTATAATCTGCCGCGTTCGCATATTCTTGGAATTCTGGTCTTTATTGTGCGGTTGGGCTTTGGTTTGATTACCCTTTGCCTGTCTGGTTAGGTGTTAAATCGGGGTAGCCAAGTGTTTTAGCCATACTTTCTTTTTCTTTTCTCAGGTCTTCTGGTTTTCAGCATTAAGATAGTATGAAATTACGGTATGGGAGCGTGCTAAATTCGCTGATTTCCTGTTGGAATGGTTGCTCATCGAACTTTACGTTTCCATTGAGTAATTATGTTATTTGAGAAATTATAGAAGCGGTATGAAGGTAAGCGGGCACGGAGTTCCGCGTTGGCTCAATGTGATGATGTGTTATCAACAAGTTTTCTCCGGAGGACGGAAAGTTTCTTTTAAATTAGATACAAACTTATGAGTTCTTATGATCTCTAGTCTAAATGATACATGTAGTGGTTGTTTATAATAAGTTTTTAGGCGTCTCTTGTCATAATGCAAGAGTGTCAAAGGAAATAAATAGGTAAATCTATTTAATTCTGTATTTTATTTCAGTTTTTAAAAGTACATAGTTAATAAAATGGCGAATGAAACGTTACTCATTTGTACCTATACTTTTCCATTGAATAAATATCTGGGCGATCATGGAGATACTTAAAAAATTCAGCTCAGTTCATAAAATTCTTACAATAAGGTTAGTTTTCTCGCTGGTCCAAGTCAGAAGAAATCCTTTCCGTGGCGGTTGGATCCTGATAACCACATGCATATTTCAACAATATTTAATATACTCAGTGACATGGAAATTGCAACACCAAGAAGGGATAGGAATTTTTTGACCAAACTTGACAGAAACATTTAATTACTAAAAGGTAGCAGTTGATTAAAATTTCATTCATATGGATCAAGTGTTAATGGGCTTATCTGACAGTTCGTTCAGTTTTTTAGAACAAGTTTGCCAGGTGATTGTTTGGTTTGAGGGTGTGACCATGCCTAGAGTGCGCCAACGTGGAAATGACCGCCAATTACGCGAATTCGACAGAGGTCGTATTGTTGGTTTGCGCGAAGGTGGTCTTCCTTCAGAGAAATCGCAAATCGCCTTAATCGGAACCAAACCACGATCATCCGCTGCTATCAGGCATGGACTAGGGAGAGTCAGGAACGCCGCAGAAGAAGGACCAGGTGGGGAACAAGAACAAATGAGGCGCAGGACCGCAATCTTCAACTTATGGCAACAAGAGACCTATTCTCAAGTACCAGATCAATTGCCGATCAAAAGTCGTCCTGTAACCCTTCGAACGGTTTACCGCAGAATCAGAGCTTTCGGCTTACAATCCTATCGGCCACATCTTATGTTACCACTAACGACTCAACATCGACGGCAACGTTTGGAGTGGCGTAGGTTACGACTGCACTGCAACCAGGAGTGGCATGGGGTGGTGTTCACTGATGAATCCCAATTCTGTTTGGGGTGTATGATGGCCGTATGAGCGTCAGACGAAGACGTGCGGAACGTCGAAATGTTGAATTTTCTGTTACGAGGCATGTGTACCAAACTGAAGGGATTATGGTATAGGGTTCTATAACTTATGGGAGTAGATCTCGTTTGGTATTCAATATGATATGTGGATGAGGTGGTAGAAACCCACATTCTTCCATTTCTTCAGCAGTTGAAAAACCCACTTTTGCAGCAGGATAATGCCCGTCCCCATACAGCAAGAAGTTCTTTGGACCGATTTGCAGAGGATGATGTTAATCTCTTGCCATTTCCACCCAGATCTCCCCACATTTCGCCCATCGAGCATGTTTGGGACATTATGGGGAGAAGACTGAGAATCTTGCAGCGTCCTTCGCAGACGCTGCAAGATCTACAGCACGAATTACAAGTTACTTGGGAGACAATACCTCAAGAGGACATCGACTATCTGATGGATTCGATGCCACGACGAGTGGAGGGGTGTGTAACCAACAGGAGGGATCATCCCATTATTACTAAAATTATGTTTATATTTTGTTCTTTTTCTTTGAAATTTTAATCAATTCTTTCCACTTTTATATTTCTAGACTGGCTGTATATTTTTTAATGCCCACAATTTCATCAAAAATTTCCGAATCATCTATATGATCATTAGAGTGTTGTTTTTTTTTAAACAGTCACCTAATGCGTTTCTAGCATCTGACTACAAACGTTCTTTTTTTAGTAATACTCAACGAAACGTCTGCGAATCTTCAAAGTGGTTTGTCCATTTATCCAAGTAATATAAAACATGGTCACTGACTTTTTAAATTGGTTACGGCCAGGTGTTCTCCTTCATTTACCAAAGTCACTAGCATAGTGTTAACCTGATTTGGCAAAAACTTTTTCCGTTCTATTAATTGTTGCTTTAAATTTAATAGAACCATCTATACTCCCACTATTGAAGATTTTTGGGTTTCCACTTGAAGCACACGGTTATGAAAAGTAGAAGCCTGTCAGTAAAGAAACCATAATCAAGCTTCAAAAAAATTGCTTTTAAAGCTATTAACAATCAACGTGGGACATTTTCCTTGAAAGAGATAGTAATTCTGTAACAGTTTGAACATTTTTAATATTCTTTCTATTGATGGTAACAACGCTAACATCTGGTTTTACTGTATCCCAACAGTTTTTGGTATTCAACATTAATAAACTCACAAAATTCTTTTAATTATTCATCTCGAACAGTATAAAAATATATTAACCGTCCAAAGGTATTAGTTGAATGCCCTTGTCTTTCATAAAATATCTTACGAGTACCTATAGGGCAAATTTTTCCCTCCCGTGATTTGAACAATCGGTATAAACTATTACAAAATTGACCGTTCCAAGATCATTTTGTATGGAGTTCAGTGATTCTTCAATATTCTTCAATACTTTCAGATTTGGTTCTAGTAGATGTAAACTTTTGTTGGAAGCAATTTTTTGTTAGCTTACTAGTTGGACTCCATAGAACGAAAGGATTGATTGTGGATCGCGTTGTGGTATGACCAAGAACATTCAATCGCAGCTAGCTTTTGTTCTTCATTTCCAAATGTGTCCTTACGAAAGAAAGACACAGTGCTACTACTAGAAGTAGTAATATCTGCCTTACGCGTCGATAAGTGTTGAACAATATCCCCCTTTCCATCATATGCAAATGAAAATTGTGCACATTTTAAGCACTTTACGTCACTGGATTTAATAAATGAATATTCACTTTCCAATTCTCAATTAAATGTACACCTTATGTTTGTCATTTTGTAATTTTCTACCGTCCTAGATACACACTACACAATAACAATTATTTATTTAAAAACAATTATTTATTGACACTTAACCGTAATTAACGAGCTATTTACACGAACCGGTATATTTATTTTTCCAGACGTACAAGACACTGTCGTAATCAAATTCTTTTCGCACTAGACTTGAAACTGTATAGTACCTCATAAGCGGGATCGCGCGCTATTTATTTAAGTCGACAGAAGCGTTAGAATGGTCTCGTAAACTAAATAACTTGTGAAGTTTTAATAAATATGAAATATTTACGTAATTTATTAAAATAGTTACATGTACGGAATAAGACTGTCCCGTATAATATGGGACGAACAGTCGCCTTAAGAAAATTCTAATAAAATAAGTAGATCAACCTGTATTTTAATAATTTGAACATAGTTGAGTGTGAAAATAATCAAATAATGAAAGAAAATGAGGCATTTTCGGTTTTTTGTGTTCTGAATCTTATGTATTAGTTTGCATTGTCCGTACATCGGTCCTTCGCTGAAACTAATGCGGTTCTTTGATTTAAGTTGGTTACACATTAGGCGAGCAAGACCAATATAAAACTTTACAATATTTTGGCGTAACTACATAACATAACAGTAGAACACGGACACCTTGGCCGCCATCTTGGATTTTGAGGGGCACCTTCCCCAGTGGCGTAACGATCCCTCCCGAGGCCCCGATGCATGGTCGGTGCGGGGCCCCAGCTTACAAGCAAAAAAAAAAAAAAGGAAAGCGAAAAAATTTTGAACTCTGTTTTCATTTGTTTATGTCGTACGTTTTCCAATTTCATTTCATTTCATTGAACATCTGGAACCGGGGCCCCCAGGAGAGATCCATATACGACATGTAAATCCCTTAATTAAAAAAAAATTTTCAGTATATATAACATTGTTATACGTTTTGTCAAAATGAGAATTTGTATAGTTAGTTGTTAGATTAAACATCTGGAACCGGGGCCCCCAGATGGAATCCATACGCAACATGTAAATCCTTTCATTTGGATGTTACATCGAAAAGTTATAAATAGACTCTCAGGTGGGCCCATTTCAAGACATGAAAGCAAGAAAAAACGAAAGTTTTCTACAATTACAATAAATTAAATTTCTTTATCAATCGTGTTAAAAACAAATGATTGATAGTAAGATTTGGGAGGCCCAAATTTTGTAAAATAATAGAGGCCCCGTAACGTCGTTACCAAAGATTTTACGGATCTTATTGAAAAATATTGAATCCCTATTTTTCATTTAAAAAATCATACCAAAATAAATAATTACTTTTTGTTCTCAACTTTAATGAACAAGCAAAAAAAAAAAACTCAAATGGGGGCCCCTTGTAGTCGGGGGCTCCACTGCATTCCATCCGCTGGACCGGTGGTAGTTACGCCACTGACCTTCCCCACCACTTTTTTACACGCCCACGTGGGAGACGTATTTTATGTGGGTTGTTTTTTGTCGGCTTTTTTATGTCCACGTGGGGATCGTATTTTTTTTCACCTGAGAATAAAAAGATTTAATCTGTTATTAATTAGGATCCGTTTTTACCAAAGGAGATTGCATAATTATTAATACACTTCTTTTAATCCCATCTACCGATTGTGACCTAATTTATTTATGCATTGGGGGTTGTATTCTAATAAGGGACCGTTGTCTTGTAAGACGGGAATCTGTTCGCGGACCTCTTAATATGTGTTTATTATTATTAAACAGTTACACAACTTTATTATGAATGGAAAGTAGCAATCAGTCGTCGACATCGCGTTAATTAATGTGTTTACAAATATTTTAAAAATCGGGTGCTGCAAAAAACATTAAGGTCTAAACATTAGATGAAATAATAATCATTTTCTGTCCTAGCGTTTTTATACAGGCAGATTCTCTATCTAAGCGGTCAGCACCTTTACGTTCGAAAATTATACCTGATTTATTTGTATGTTCAATTACTCACACACACAAACTACTTTAAAATATATAAATGAGTAGCAATTAAGTAAGCAGGTAATTAGACATTATAATTAGATATAATCAAACTGTTATTGTTAATGCACGATGCACGTGTTAATTTTACTAAATATTTAAAAGACAACTGCAAACTAGGGTTATCTTGACGGAGCTAAGCACAATAAATAAGTAGAATATACTTGTCATTGCAGATTTTTTCACTAACTATTTAAGTTGTGATGATAACGGAATATTCTTTAGTATCGATTAGCGTTTCGAAAGGGAAGGTCAGTTTAAGCATCCCTTTTCTGCAATAGTAGAGGGGCCATCTGGTTGTGGGAAATCGTATTTTATCGTTGGTTTTCTTAAAAATATCGGAACTGTCTGCGATACAGCTTTTGAAAAAAATATCTGGTTTTACGGTGAATGGCAGCAATAATAATTGATGGTCTAATGCGTGAGACTAACGGTTCGGTGGTTGATATTTTCACAAAAGGTGGTCATCATAGAAATCTAAGCGTGTTTTCTTAACGTAAATCATATTTCATCAAGGACGTGGACAGCGAGATATCTCTCTCAACGCTCATTACATAATGTTGTTTAAGAATTCACGTGACAGGACACAGATTTAGCATGACAGATTTCACCTGACAACCCTACATTTTTAGAGGCTGCGAACCAAGATTCTACTTCTAATCCACACGGATATTTATTGTTCGATTTAAAACAGAATACACCGGATATGCTACGCTATAGAACAAACATATTCGGACCTCAAGGTATTTGCCAAGTATATATAGCGAAAAAAGAGTTTAAGCCTCACAGTCATAAAGGTTGGCGTGACGCTTTATTGAAATGTCTGGATAGTAAGCTGGTGGAATGCATTTGCGAGTGTGCACATAACATTTTAAAAGGTCATGTACCTCTGTCAGCTGATCAGAGGCAGCGACTGTCTCAACATAAGCACACTTTAAGGCTGGCACAAAGAGGTGAATTTGTAAAAAAGAAGAAACGGTTTCTCGTACAGTAGGGTGGCGCATTTCTACCGCTCCTGTTAGGACCATTATTTGGCGGAATTTTGGGTAATTTGTTTCAATAACTATGAACCACAATCTGAAGAAGATGATTATTCTACCTATGGATTTTATACACCGTCTGCAAGCACCAGATGTCACGAAAAACAACATATTAACACAGTTGGATAATGACATTGATAAAGTATTAAAAACCAAAATGACCGACCACGACAAATGGCAGCAGTACAATCAGGTTCTTCATATAAGTAAAATTTCGCTACGCGAGGCTTTCGGCGAAGGCTGGTTCGGCGATCCCCACTCCAACCGTCCCCGAACATAACCGAGATTGTAAGACAGGTGCAGGGCGTCGTAACCTGTTCTCGGGTATTCGCAACTCGTTCGTGGGCCTTCATGTATTGTCGCGGTACTCTTGGCGGAGAGTTTAAAATTGTATTACAATAAGGGGCCTAATGCTAACTTGTAAAACAGGTGTAGTGTTGCGCAACTCGCTCTCGGGATTTTACCCCTTGTCGAAGCCCCATTGGAGGAAAGTTTAAATTTGTATTTAAGTCTCGGCAGGTTATGGCTGAAAATATGAATTTGTATTATAATAAAGGGTATAATGCTAACTTGTAATACAGATGTAGGGCTAGCCCATGTCCCTCCACCGAAAATTTGAAGTTGTTTGCGATGCCATCTATGAGGGGAAATTTGAACTAGTATCATAAGGGGTCCTAATGCTAACATATAAGGCAGACATAGGGCTTCGCAACTTGTTTTCGGATCTTAGTCCCTGGTCCCTTGGCGGGAAATTTGAAGTTGTACTTACGTGTTTACATTCTGATTACTTATTGCGAGAAATTTAAAGTTGCATTCTAATAAGAGGCCTATTGCTAACTTATAAGACAGACATAGGGCTTCGCAACTTGCTTTCGGGCCTTCACACCCCTATCTTGGGCCCCATGTCTAACTCGAAATAGTATTCTAATAAGCGGCCCTAGTGCTAACTATAAGACAAATATAGGAACTTGTGTTAGGTATGTGCCCTCCTATCGTGGCCCCTTGTTGCGAAATCTAAATTTGTGTAGCCATCTAGTTTCGTATGGACTAATGAATATTGTCTGTAATAAAGGTGGCGCCACCTAGCGTTATATTTCTAAACCTAATTAGGGTTTCGTTTGTGGCACCATCTAGTGATATGTTTTTAAACTAGCGAATGTTTTCTGTAATAGAGACGGCGGCGCCTAGCGGTATATTTCTACTACTAATTAGGGTTGTTTGTGGTGCCATCTAGTGGTGTAAAGACTAATGACTGTTTTCTTTAATAGAGGTTGATCGTGTGCGTCTCTCCCTCGTCTATATCGTCTCTTTCTAAAACATGCAAATCAAATTAATTAAGCAAATGAATCCCAAACAAATCACGTTCGATCAAATCAAACAATCAGATCAATCTCAAACAATCAACCAAATCAATCTCAATCAATCAAATCATAACTTAAGCCGGCGAAAACTAGCTTACAGCTCAAAAATACTGATTGGACTAACTTACACTTTGCTCAAACCAACAAACTAATTTAACTTAATAATACATAATCAGCTCTCAATTCAAAAAATAACCGTATGATTTAACTTACAGAGTGCAAAAAAAAGCCAATCTCACACTTATTGTAGTTACCCATCAAACTGCCCTGTCGCATTAACTGCAGCATTGTTAGTGCATGTTCAAACACCGTTAGGAGAATCAAGTTTATTAATAAAAATTGAAGAAAAGCTTAGCATTTGAAAATATATTATTATTACAAACAACAATATATCATTTATTTAATCACATTCTTTATCGGTCTTCTTCTTCTGAAACAGTGATTCGTCGCTATCATCATGATGGTTTTGAGACTCGGACTCATCGCTCTTCTTCCTCTTCTGTGAATCATAACCATCACCTTGGATGTGAGATACATTCAGCTCATCCACGTCATCGTTTCCTTCATCATCTTGAACAGTTATGTTGTAATAGTTTATTAACAGGTCAGTAAAATCTCTAATGCCCGGTGATGTTGGCTCATAAACAGGAGAATACATTAAAATAATGCTTACTCGATGACTTCGGGGAAGTTTGGAGTAGAGGTCGCCGAAACAGCCTTTGCAGCCGTCTTAGGAGAAAATACCTCAGCCAAAAAAGGAGTTCAGATTTATAAACATGCCCCTAGGGAAGACTAAAACCAACACGCACATCGTACATTAACAATAATAGTTTGATTATATCTAATTATAATGTCTAATTAACTGCTTACTTAATTGCTACTCATTTATTTATTTTAAAGTAATTTGTGTGTGTGTGTGTGTATGTATGTGTGTGTGTGTTTGTGCGTGTGTGTGTGTGTGTGTGTGTGTGTGTGTGTGTGTGTGTGTGAGAGTAATTGAACATACAAATAAATCAGGTATAATTTTCGAACGTAAAGGTGTTGACCGCTTAGATAGAGAATCTGCCTGTATAAAAAACGCTAGGATAGAAAATTGTTATTATTTCATCTAATATTTAGACCTTAATGTTTTTTGCATCAGCAAATTTTTAAAATATTTGTAAACACATTAATTAACTCAATGTCGACGACTGATTGCTACTTTCCATTCATAATAAAGTTGTATAACTGTTTAATAATAATAAACTCATACGAACAGATTCCCGTCTTACAAGACTATGGCCCCTTATTAGAATAAAAACCCCAATGCATAAATAAATTAGGTCACAGTAGGTAGAAGTGTAATAATAATTATGCAATCTCCTTTGATAAAAACGGATCCTAATTAATAACAGATTAAATCTCTTTATTCTCAGGTGAAAAAAAATGCGATCCCCACGTGGGCATAAAAAAGTTGTGGGGAAGGTGCCCCACAAAATCCAAGATAGCGGCCAAGGTGTCCTTGTTCTACTCATAACATTACATAGCAGTCACGCCATAAAATAATCCTCGCCTCTTGTTTATTTTTCATTTGCAATCTTTATCAGCTATCTACTTTTAAAACCGAAGTAAAGTACAAAATTAAACGGATTTTTTTGACACTATTGCATTTATGACATGGGACCTTACCATAAACGCCCACTACATTTGTCACTAATTTAAAAGAAATTTCTCCCTCTCCTTCCCCTTACTGAGGAGTATTTGGTACCCCTCAAACCCTCCGGGTGATGCGTCCATGACCCTTTTTACATAAATGGTCACCTTATCCTAATAATGTATCAATCACTCATTTACGTGCTGCCGACAAAAGTTAATTATGCACCATTTCGGTTCTTCCCATTATCTCAAGAAACACAAAAGATAAATTAAATCTTAAGGCGGATTTAAATTTATAATAAACTTCTCTAAAACTTTCATAATTTAACCAACTCTGCAGCTAAAACGGTTTTCGAGATAGAAATACATGTAAGCGAAATTTGGGACACAGTGTATGAAAGACTTTTATTCCCCTCAAGAAATATTACAAACAAGTAAATTGTTTAAAAATTATTATTAATTTTACTAAATACATAAATAAAAAGTTTAAATTAATTGTTTGTTCGTCTAGATTTGTTGTGCTGCCATCTACTGGCAAGTTGAAAAAATTTTTAATTATAGATTTATATGACGTCACGCTATAGATTCCCTGTTCTACATTGAAATTTTCAGGAGTTCAGTGCATGAATGAAATACATCGAATTTCATTCTTACCTGTGGAGGGGGAAATTTCATTGTTAATTTATCCAAAAGGCGCGACTTTAAATATACACGAAATCCAATTTATTACAGAGTGCGTACTAATACTTAATTTTTCAGATTTGCCCCTCAAAGAGAACACTAAGAAAAAATGAAGGTAAATAACAATAATAGTAATAATAATAACTGTCTTAAATACATTTACATTTTTTTTTAATATTTAGAAACTGCTTTTTCCGTTGATTTTATTTGCCTTTCTTGGAACCTCCAATTCTAATCTCTTCATAGCCGATCGAACAATGTCACGAATGATTGAATTTACGTCAGAGAGTCCTTACTGTTTTCTCTTCACTGATAGGTAAAACAAAGACTTATAACAACTAAACTGTAAATAAAATTGCAGAGATTTCATCCAGCATACTCTTTTAAACGTAGAACAACGAAAAGTGAAAATAACTTCTTCAGAAGAAATAGATAAGTTGGAGGACGTGTGTAAGAAGAAAGAGCTGAGATCTTCATATCAAGGTGGATTTATCTATCCTGGTACTAAATGGTGCGGACCTGGTAAGAGCGCTTTATTTGTGGTTGTTAAATTAATTTTGTGATACAATACAACAGGTGCTGCAGCTGACAATTACACTGATCTAGGCACTCATCGAAGAGAAGATGTGTGCTGCAGAGAGCACGATCATTGCCCTCATTACATTGAAAAAGGCGAATGCAAGCAGGGAATTTGCAATAAATCGTCTTTTACCAGGTATTTAATTGTGCACGATTACCCACGTGTGTAAAGTTAGCTTGGGATTCGGTTCCGTTTTTCCTCCAGCTTGGGTTCTTTACAGTGGACCAAATAACTCTTGGATAAATTTAAATTTGGAATGAAAGAATTATGTATTGCTACATCATCATACAAAATAGCCAAACACTTTGCTAAGATGCATACGTTATCGTTTCTCAAAAAAACTGGAACGTACGACAAATTTTATTTCTGTGAGGTCGGAATCGATACGCTTGTTCCGACCTCAATTTCGATCTTTTTATTCTAGATAAAGATAGAATATGTAAATACACACAACATACCAAAACATAACAGTAAGTGTCTGTTTACTTTTCTAGACATAAACTTTTACATCTTGCGGACGCGAAACAATAAAATCACACGTGGGGCATTTTCTGCACTGATCTTGCATATTTTTATTTTAAGTAATGATGGATATATGTAAACGCAAACAACATACTATAAAATTAGTGCGTGCTTTCTAATTTTTTGGTATGTTATCGGTATTTACATCATTACGTAAAATAAAAAAATATCTGGTGTGGAACACCACACAACCTTCCAACCTATAAAATGGAAATTAAAAGAAATGAACTAATTTTAATAACAATTTTCAAGAATAATTAGGTAACCTCCTTTCTAAGAAGTTCATTACGAAAATAGGCAACATTGTAAACGTAAAAACAGTAATCTATGTCAGACTTTTAAAACTTCATGACAGACAAAGGTTAATAGACATCTAGATGCTAACTTAAATTAAAAGTAATGAAATAATTTTAATTTCAATTTTTTTAGAATAACTATGCAACCTCTTTTTATACGTTCATAACGAAAACATGCAACATTATAAAAACAAAAACAATAATCCATGTCAGAATGACGTTTAAAATTTCGTGTCAGATAGAGATTAATAGAGTCACGGCAAAATCTTTTCCGTTGTGGGGGTGAAATTGTTAGAGAGAGACAAACTTGACATACCAACTTCCATAATAACCCTGATAATTACAAATGATATATCTATGTTAGTGAAATACACGTTGTTGGGTTGTTAGAACTGCCGAATAAATTACAATGTTGTCAGCTCTTCTGTTTACACATAACTTCTAATTTTGACGTTTTCCACATTTTGAGATTTTCGATTCGTGTGGCTTGCATTGTTCTATTATAAAAACAAATGTTACAATTGATTAATCATCGCAAAATGATCTAAGAACTGTTAAAAGTATTGTTACTTAGTTGAGAACGAGTATTTCCATCAAAAACTAATTTTCAAAATAAATGTAAACAATATAACCTAAGTATTATGTTGACGTCGAATTTCATACGTTTGGCAACAATGTCAAGCGCTGACGTTTATCCCCACATTGGAAAAGAGTTTGCCGCGACTATAGACATAAATATACGTTCACGTAAAAAAATTCCAAAGCCTCTTGCTTCTGTAAAAGTATCGATAATACAGCTTCAGCATTTTCAGTCATGTTTATTTTAATTCGATTTGCATTAAAAACTTTATAAAGAAATTGTATGTGAGATTATATTTTCTTTAAAAAATACGTCTACACTTTTTCTTATAAAATTAATTGTTATTCAGATAATGAAAAAATTTGAACAAACAAATTCTACATTAGAACTTTTTTACCGCTAAATTAAGTGCCATATCAGAGAATTGCATAGAACATAATCAATCCATATGTTTAAGGCCTATATTTATGTATTTCTATATCTTTGAAATATGCAACTGTTTTAAAAATTTAATAAATACACACACACCACACAGACACAAACACACATCAGCACCCAAGCACGCACGCACGCCCAGCGCACGCACGCACACACACGCGCACAAACACACAAACACACAAACACACGCACGCATGAACGCGCACGCGCACACGCATCGCTCACCGCCACCACAATGCACACGCACACACAACACACAACACACACACACACACACACACACACACACACACACATACACACACACACACAAACACACCAAACAAACAAACAAACAAACAAACAAACAAACAACAAGCACAAGCAAGCAAACAAACAAACACAACACGCACACGCACACGCACAGCACACGTACACGTACACACACGCACACGCACTGCACACGCACACGCACAGCACGCATACACACAGCACACGAACACGCACACGCACACGCACACGCACACGCACACGCACACGCACACTCACACTCACTCACTCACACACACCACACACCACTCACACGCACACACACTACACTCACACACATTCACACTACACTCATCACTCACACACACACACACACACACACACACACACACACACACACACACACACACACACACACCACACACACAACACACAAACACACAAACACACAAACACACAAACACACAACACACAAACACACAAACACACAAACACACAAACACACAACACACAAACACACAAACACACAAACACACAAACACACAAACACACACACACAAACACACAACACACACAAACACACAAACACAAACACACAAACACACAAACACGCAAACACGCAAACACGCAAACACAAACACGCAAACACGCAAACACGCAAACACGCAAACACGCAAACACGCAAACACGCAAACACGCAAACACGCAAACACGCAAACACGCAAACACGCAAACACGCAAACACGCAAACACGCAAACACACAAACACACATACACAAACACACAAACGCACGCACTCGCACGCACACGCACACGCACACACACACACACACGTACACGTGCACGTACACGTACACGTACACGTACACGTACACGTACACGTACTCGTACACGTACACGTACACGCACACGTACACGTACAAACTTGAGCAAAGTTTTAAAATGAGCTAATAACTGGATTTAGCGGTAGTGAAAAAAAGGCGATTGCATAACCTTCTATACCTACATTTGTATATGTGGGTTGGAAGGTACAAATTTATATCTAGGAAAGTACTAAAACAAAGTATCATTTTTGGTTTGTTGTGCGTATTTATATATTTGATCATTATCTGAACTAGAAGTACGCACGTTCGGGGCGCATAATGCCTCACACAGGTGTTTTATTGATTCACGTCCGCAAAAGCAAAAATTTATATCTATCAAAATAAAAAGACACTAATTATAATTTTTGTATGTTCTGTGTGTATTTATATACTGACACACGTCCGAAGACAGGGGGTAGAGGACAATTGGAGATGCAACAATTTGACTTATATTTTTTTTTGCAGCACTTCGTTTGAGTGCTGCAGTAAGATCAACATTCTTTTGCGAAATCAGTTAGGTTTTTACAGAAACGGTACGTGATACCTGGATACCTGGAAACACTTTTACTACTAACATCACGGGTGGCTAATTCACTGGTGTCAATTTTTTTTTCGAAATTTTGACACAATTGAGAATTCAAGATGGCAGAGGAAATTTTTTTCCCCAATTCAGTGACATTTTGGGGAATTGAATTGAAGAAGCCCAAGAATACGAAAGTAAGGTTCTATCAGTCCTAGATTTATCTAGGCGAACTAAGGTAACCTCTCCAACCTAGAAAGGAGGAGGGTCATTTCCCTTAAGAATGACACATCAATCAAAATTCTCTCGGCAGACAGAGGAAGGGCGACTATGGTAAGGGCTATAGAGATGTACAACAGTAAGAGCTAACAACTACTGGACGGGGACAAGTACAAACAAGTACCAAAAGATCCCACACCATCAATCGAAAGACCGGTATACTAGGCACTGGTAAAACACAAAGAGGAGTTCTCCGATTACCAAAGAAATAAACTCACCCCACATTACAGCAAACCTTCGCATCTGTACGGCATGCCAAAGATCCATAAGCAAGGAATTCCTCTGAGACCAATTATGAGCTCGAGAAATTCACCTTGTCACCAATTGGCACACTAGCTGCTAGGAATCATCACACGCTTATCGGGAAAAACTAAGTCTGTAGTCAAGAATACATCGTGGAACCATCGGAAACTTCAAAACTAACCACGCAGAAATACTGGTAAGCTTCGACATCGTGAGCCTATTTACAAATACGATAAGGCACTAATATCATAAGGGATAGGCTGGAAAAGGATGAAACGCTATACGAACTCTCGGTAAACACAATAATCGAACTTCTGAAAATATTCATTAGAACTACATACTTCAAAGTAGAATACAAATCCTACAAAGAAGAGTTTGGGATAGCGATGAGTTCCTCGTTGTCACTCATAGTGAACATTATATATATGGAAGACTTCGAAGACAAGCAATATCCGAATTCACGGAAAACCAAGAATTTGATTTAGATACGTGGAAGTTACGTTCGTAGTTTAGCATGCATAAGCTGGACGAATTCCTAGATCATCTAATCAACCGGACACCGGCCATTAACTTCAGAATGGAATTGCAATAAAAACTGCCATTCCTGGATGTAATTGCACGCAGGAATGACAACACTTTCACCACAAGTGTATACAGGAAACCTACCCACACGGAGAAGTACCTACATTATAACTTCAATCACCACAAAAGCGTGAAGTTAGGAGTGGCGAGATGCTTGCACGATAGAGCTGAAGCAATATTTTCTAAACAAGAGGACATGGAAAAAGAAAAAGGAAATATCGCTAAATCTCTTAATGGGAATGGCTACCCTGATGTACCACCTAACCTAAAAAGGAAAAGGGAAACTGAAAAAGAAAAACCTAAATACACAGCGATAATTCCATATATACAAGGTACCCTGGACAAAATACGAAGGATAGACAGCAAATACAAAATACGTACTGCCTTCAAATTGACAGAAACTATCTGGGGAATACTACCCAAAACCAAAGCACACAATGAAGACCAGAATTCCAAGAATTGTATGTACAACCTACCATGCAAATGTGGCAAAGTGTACATAGGAGAGAGCAGTAAACCACATAAAGTGAGAACTCAGGAACTTAAAAACAACATCCGCAAATGCGAAACAGAAAGATCAAGAATGTCTGGAACGAAGACCACTGCAGCCAATGGGATAATACACAGATAGTGGCTAAGGACGATAACTCGCCAAAAACACAAAGAAGCATCGTACTTGGTACATCGTACTAGCAGAAAATCCAATAAGCCAAGATAGTGTAGAAATGA
Source organism: Vesta saturnalis (assembly GCA_036346205.1). Taxonomy (NCBI): domain Eukaryota; kingdom Metazoa; phylum Arthropoda; class Insecta; order Coleoptera; family Lampyridae; genus Vesta; species Vesta saturnalis. Next base: position 141,295 of record JARFJB010001678.1, read on the forward strand.
AACCCATATGGGTCCCGATAATGCGCGAAGAGCTTAGGCGCAAGACACCTGCGCAACCCCGAAAATGTTTATATATATATATATATATATATATATATATATATATATATATATACCAGTTTTAAGAAATATATATTGGATTGGATAAATGTGTCAGACTTGTAAGTGAAAGGTACCAAAGTGCGAATATGAGAGTAACGTGCTTGGGAAAAATTGTAATATATGACTTTGACTCAAGTGCGGAATCAGTCCTTCTCAAGACTAAGCCTGATGACGAAAGCAGAGTACGCATACGAAACGTCGCGCTATAAAAGCAAAAGCTGTGGATATAGGCCTATCAACTCAACTCAACTGTATTTATGTCTACTGGGAACAACTCTCTTGCAGTTCCTTTACAATTTACCACAGTGCTACTTTTTTCGTCTTTGGACCAAAGTTACCCCAAACGAGGCAAGTAGTCTTGGTTCACGGTATGCCAATCCAGGGCGGAAAATAACCTACGTCTGATTTTATTGATTCGTGTCCGTGAGAAATGAAAATGTATATGTACAGGTTGTCCCATTTTCGTATGTTTTACGGGGTATCTCGCTTATTTTTTAGGTTAGAACCTTGCGGTTTTCGCGACACCGTGCTACTTTTTAATGAAACCAAAGATGCACTAATCAAATTTGCCATAGCCATCTTAGTTTTTGTGCTACAGGGTGATTTTGGAAAAATTGCATTTTCAGTCATCCCCTGTAACTCTGTTATTGTCAGACATATTAAAAAAGTTAAAATTGATATTTGTAGATTTTTTTACTAAGATTTTCTTTAGAGGTCACAGTTTTTGAGATATTGACATAACCTACTTTTTTTTTAATGGGACACCCTATACATTTTTTTAAAATCTTTTTCCCCTTGCCAAGAGCTTTTCAAAAATATAGCATAGTCTGTATTTATTTTTAAAAATAACGTGACAAAATGATTTTTTTCTATAATTTACATTGATAAAAAACAAAATAATTAATTAATCACAACTATTGTTCAAATTGCAGACCATTATGTCTCCTACAAGTTTCACAAAGTTCATAAATTCTTTTAATAGCATTTCCCGTTGCAATTTTTAATTGTTGCATGTTGGCATATTGCCTTGAATAAATTTTATTCTTTAAATACCCCCACAAAAAAAAAAATCCAAAACCGAGAGATCCGGTGATCGTGGTGGCCATCGAACAGGTTCATTTGTTCCAATCTATCTCCTGGGAAAACGTTCATTTAGCCAGTTTTGTATTATTCTAGCATTGTGGGCTGGAGCCCCATCCTGCTGGAAGAATATATCGTTCAGTTGAGCAAATGGAATATCTTCTAAAATGTTCATAGTTTTTTCTTGTAGAATTTGTAAGTACCCATTAGAGTTTATGTTTTCTTCATAAATCTAGAAAACTATTTTGCGGTTAAAAATAAAGCAGGAGACATTAAATCCGAACCTGTCTTCACGCTCTCTACGAAAAATCACGTGGGTGTTTTCTTGACTCCAAAACCGCGAGTTGTGTCTATTAAGAATTCCCGAACTTGTGAAATGTGCCTCGTCTGACCAAATTATTTTTTTTTCAAAATTATTGTCCTGAGTTTTCATATTTATAAACCAATTGCAGAACTCCAATCTGCATTCAGCATCACCAGGGTGCAGATGATGAACAAGTTTATACTTGTAGGGTCTGAATTTATGTTTTTTTTAAGTCCTTTGCACTGTTGTTTTAGATACACCGGTTTCTTCATCTATTTTCCTGCACGAGGTTTAAGGAGTGGCTTGAACAACTGCTAAAACGTTGATTTCTGATTCCTCGTTCTCTTTGTTATAAACTCGGGTCGAGGTTTGTCAAAACTTCCATGTTGGAAAAGCCTAAATTTTAATTTTTGAAATATTCTTCTGTCGGGTTGTCTTCTTCCGGGATATCTATATGACAAAATAGGTATATAAGATAATACAAATTCTAAGGTAAAGATTAACTGACCTGTTCAGATAGAGTTCTAAGGCCTGGTCTGCGTTTTTATTAGATAATATGAAGCAGGTATTCATATCATATTTCTCAAAGTTTTCAAATTTTTGGTTTCGAGTCATATTATAAAATAATTAAACAACAACAACAAAAACAAGAACGATAACAATAAACAAAAACAACGAATAACAATAAATATCAGCACTATATTTGGAAAAATGTAACCAGGAATAATTTGAGAGAAACAGAAAGTTCAAATACCTAAGTAATGGCCGAACGTTAATTATTTTGTTTTTTGCGTTACCATGGTTACCCACGACTATCCACTATTGTCAATGTAAATTATAGAAAAAAATCATTTTATCACGTTATTTATAAAAATAAATATAGACTATGCTATATTTTTGAAAAGCTCTTGGCAAGGAAAAAAGATTTTAAAAAAATATATAGGGTGTCCCATAAAAAAATAGGTTATGTCAATATCTCAAAAACTGTGACCTCTTAAGAAAATCTGAGTATGCCACTGGATTCTACGTAAAAAAATCTACAAATATCAGTTTTTACTTTTTTAATATGTCTGACAATAACAGAGTTACAGTGCATGACTGAAAATGCAATTTTTCCAAAATCACCCTGTAGTACACAAACTAAGATGGCTATGGCAAATTTGATTAGTGCATATTTGGTTTCATTAAAAAATAGCACGGTGTCGCGAAAACCGTAAGGTTCTAAGCTAAAAAATAAGCGAGATACCCCGTAAAACATACGAAAATGGGACAACCTGTACACCAGAAGAAAGACACTCACCCTAATTTTTTGGTATACTGTGTGTATTTATGTATATTATTAATTATTATTACGTAAAATAAAAAGATGCGATTCCAGGGCGGAAAAAGCCCCACGTATGATTTTATCGATTCGCGCATCCGAGAAATAAATTACGTTTGTCGCACGCTTCAGTTTTTTTAAGAAATGGTAACGTATGTTTCTGTCTTCTGGAATGTTATGATATGATAACTCAGCAGTATAGAACGTTTGCATTCGAACTTGAAGCTTATCTAAGAGTTATTTGTCCACTGTCAAAATCCTGAGCTGGAGGAAAAATGAATCCGAATCCCAAGCCAGCTTCACTGGTCGATTACCCAACCTTAACATAACATTGCAGATCCCATTGCGATTGTGATGCCGTATTCCGCAGATGTCTGCAAAATGTCAACTCCGAAACTGCAAATACTATTGGAGCAATTTTTTTCAATGTTGTTCAAGTGATATGTTTCAAGCAACGAAGTCCTTGCTCAGAGTTTCAAAGGTGAGTGATACCCTGTCAGAGCTACTTTTTTTAGTGTTTTTATTTTATGTAGTGAAAATAGAGAAGATCCTGTAGAGCATGGTAAAAAATGTGAAATAGAGTTTGTTATAGGTGAAAAATACACACCAACGAAAACTTTTTGTTGTAGTACTAAAGGTGAAGTAATTGAGCGATATTTTAATAGGGTTTTAAAAAAATTTAAATTTTTATAATTGTTTTTGTTGGTAATAAATTGTTTAATCCTCACGCTTTGTTTTTACTCCGCATTTCCAGAAATGGTTACACCAAAGAAGAAGCTGATCGAATTTGTTCACAATGGGTATATCGACCATCAGCTAAATACTACCCCCTCATGTCCTTGCAAACTCGTTAACAGGGTATTCATGAAAACAAAAATACGTTTACAACATTAGCCTAGTTAGGTTAATAGAGCTAATCACCTGCTTTAAGGATTAGAACATTCTAGCAAAGATTTTCAAGATTGCCGATCAAGAAAATCTTAAGCTTTATAGAAAAGATCTGGTTTAAAGCGTATCTAGACGCAGTGTCTAGAAATTTCAGAAGTGCTTGCAGAAGTAATCAAATCAGTCCATCGACAATAATAGTATTGTTAAGTATAAAATTTGTTATTAGAAATTTACACATTTACTGTATATAGAACCTAAATAGATCAATAAATATTGTTCTGAGTAATACTGTCTGTCACACGTGCAATAAACTCAAGTATCATACTGATAAAGAAACAAACGCCTAAAGTTTTTCGATTGCCTTGCTATAATCAGCGGTGGACTAAACTGAAAATAATCTAAAATAATAACTTGCTTATCTAGTAATCTAAAAAAGTTCTTTAGAGCGTATTTTGATAGGTCGTTTAGCTAGCCCTACACATATATGATAACAATTATTACAATTAACTTTATAAATTCCAAAACTGCTATGCTTATTCATTTAGTCTTGTAGTATTCCACTAAAATAGTCACCAAAACATATAACAATAAATTTCAGACGGTACCTGCTAGGTTACTTGTAAGGTTCTTTATAATTTACTCGCAACTTACGCGGTGGTAGTGGTGGCTGTATGAAGCTAGACGTGAATGTTTATTACGGACTTAAATAAGAAGCTATGGTTAACAAACTATGTAATAATACACGGATATCGGCGGAGATGGCAATATATCTTCACCCATTGAGTTGCTGTCATTGTCATCGTCTCGGACACCATCCCAAGGCTTAACGGATGGATTTCCGGTAGATGTCTTCAGATAATGTAACTATAATTTTTCAGCAACAAACCTAGACATCAAATGCAATAAGCCGCTACTTCTATATTAGGATTATTAAATATTTGATTAAAAGTCCCTTACGTCCTAAAAAAGGGTAGAAAATAAGAAAAATACCTGTCAAGAACATTTCGTCTGTAGTAACTGAAAGACAATAACATGTGACATTTAAATTTCAAATATTTATTTAAACCCAAAATGTGTAGGTCTTAGTAATGCAGCAAATTCGTCTTGTCTTATGACGTTAGTAGAACCGCGGCACTTGCCGCCGCCATTTTGTATTTTGTGACGTCACCATTGGGGCATCTTTGGTCGCCATTAGGCCCCCTTATAAGAATAGTCGTAGGTTCAAACTTCATTTATGTTGTGTTACAAGTTAGCATTAAAACCGCTGATTAGAATACAAATTCAAATTTACAGCCCAGGGGTTAGGACAAGGGGCAAAGCCCCCCTGGTGTTTGATTTGATCGAGGTTGATCGGTTGGTTGAGGCCCAGATGCGTACGTCTTACCTTAAAAGCTATTGTTAGACCCCTTATTTCAAAATCTCACCATAACCATTACAGGGACATTTATGTACTTTTAAAATATACCGCTAGATGGCGACAGCTATATTACAGAAAACATTCGTTAGTCTGTACAGAAATAGATGGCGCTATTAACAAATTCAAAATTTGATCTCGTAGGGGGCGACAAGGAGCGAAGGTCCGAGAGCAAGTTGCAAAATCCTATACGTGCCTTACAAGTTAGGATTAGAGCCCCTTATTAAAATACAAATTCAAATTTACAGCCAAGGGTGTGAAGCCCCGAGAGCAAGTTGCGAAGCCATACACCTGTCTTACATGTTAGCATTAGGCCCGCTTATTAGAATACAAGTTCATATTTCCCGCCAGGGGGCTAAGCCCCGAGAGCAAGCTGCAAGGCCTTACACCTGTTTTATAAGTTAGTATTAGGCCCCCTTATTAGAATAGAAGTTCAAATTTTTCGTAATAAACAATCAAAACGTACACTTAAATACAAATTCAAATTACCCATCAAGGGACCAGGGGGCTAAGACCCGGAAGCAAGTTGCGAAGCCCTATGTCTGTCTCATAAGTTAGCATTAGGCACCCTTATTAGAATACAAGTGCAAATTTTTCGCAATAAGCAATGAGAATGTAAACGCTTAAATACAAATTCAAATTTCCCACCAAGGGTTCGAAGCCCCGAAAGCAAGTTACGAAGCCCTATACCTGTCTTATAAGTTAAAGTTAGTTCCCCCTTATTAGAATAAGTTCAAATTTTCCCCTCATAGATGGCGCCACAAACAAATTCAAATTTTTGGTCAAGCCCTACATCTGTCTTACAAGTTAGCATTATGTCTCTTATTACAATACAAATTCATATTTCCAGCCATAACCTGCATAGACTTAAATACAAATTCAAATTTTCCGCCAATGGAGTCTCGACAAGGGGGCAGAGCCCCGAGAGCAAGTTGCGCAACCCTACACCTGTCTTACAAGTTAGCATTAGGCCCCTTATTATAATACAAATTCAAATTTTCCGTTGAGGGTACCACGACAATACACGAAGGTCCAAGAACAAGTTCCGATCACGACAAGGGACGAAGACCCGAAAACAAGTTGCGACGCCCTACACC
>JARFJB010001678.1:152500-167500 GCA_036346205.1 Vesta saturnalis
TAATAATAATTTGACTAATCAAGGGAATTATAGCTTTTTCGTAAAGTGAACCATTCACAGTACGCTTAGGACTAAAAGAACATGGCTGAGAATTATAAGACCAATTCATCTTTCAAAAATTCATATAAAAGACCATCCTACAGTAAGTCTTAATTAGTTATCAACTATTAAGGTTAACATCTGCCAGAAATACTTTTAACGTCAATTGGTTAAAAGTTCTCACCACAATGGCCGAACATTAAACGTCTTTCAAAACGTACATTTTCGATACTATAATTAAATCAGATATTCAAGCTTACTTCCGTATGGATCTTCTAAATATGGACCTTCTGCAGAAATACCATCTTAAACAAAGTCAAAATCTTAATACGGTAAATAGTTTCTTAATAAGGTAAGCTTGAGCTCAAAAAGCATGATAAATCATACAACAAATAAGTCCAACTTTCTTTTCGAAGAAATTCGTATGAGTTATGTGGTCAAAAGTGAACGTTTCAGAAATCCAGCATAACGTCTCACTTAAGGCATATATTTCTTATACAGAGAGGCAAAGCCATTTAGGTCATCAAAGAATTAAGAACCATTACAAGTAGAATTCGATGAGCAAATGGAGTAAATCTTTACAGTAAGCATACCATTGAACCACTATTTGGAATAATGCAGTAGCAAGTAACTAAATAAATGTTTCAATTGGAAAGATACCAAACTTAACTTGTGATGAAACTAAAATCATGAAGCTACTCGAAACTTAACTTGTTTGAAGGAATCAAAATATTACTAATGTTCCATTTCGTTAATGGGAGTTATATGAATTACCTGCTTTAAAAGAAGCAACCTCAGACATATGGCCAATAAAAACGTCAACACTACTGGAAAAACCACGTCGGATAATTGTTGCATTCCAACAACGTAAAAGGTACACGAAGTCGGCAAGGGCCGGAAATTTTGATCACATTAACATCACTAACCTTAAAGTAAATCTGACTTCTGAGTATTGGACCCACATGAAGCAATGCTAACCAATACATACCTGCATATCACAATTTTTTTAAATTCTGATGTGATTGCTATGGTAAAGATGATAAAGGTGCGTTATTAAACTATTTCGAATTCAAATAATATCCAGCATTTGTAATGGACTTCTCTAAACAAAATAAATCCTTAAAAAACTCATCAGTAAGCATCAAATTGGAAATGGAATCCCTAACAGCCTTCGATAATGGAATCGTTGTCTATGGTCTTATTCTCCATGGTGATATTATGAGTAACCCACTCAGGAAGTAAATTATAATTTGTGTAATTAATTTTCAATGGTTTATGTTATTTCCTTCATAATCCCACTTATTGTGTCATTTGGAGAAGTGACAAATATAATCATTTAAGTATATTGTAGTTAATTAATTAGAATGTCAATTCTTGATACTACACGAGAACTGCGCGCGATCATGGCAAGGATGTTCTCCTCTTCAACAACATTCTAATGAAATCCACGTTCGCACTGAATGTGAACACTAGGAAGTAACCAAGTTTTTCTGAGACAGTGGAAAGTTCCACTAATAGTTTTAGGATACTGTCGTTGATGCTCAACTGCAGATGCTGTTGCATTTTCTCATAACCAAAAACAAAACACCATATCAGCATAACAGTAAACTATAAACGGTTGTTAATCAAAAAATAACATTTCTACTGTATATGAAATTATACATGTTCAGCGAAACATGTTAAACTGAAGTAATTCTGTTTCAAATCACAAATGATCGAAATTCCCCAGGGAGAAAATATGTCACATTATCTCCCTAAGAAGTTTATTATATAATTTGACAGTTTCAAATACAGAGTACAGATAAAAACACAAAAACTTAGGTACTAACTTATTTATTTACGTTTACAGTAAATGGTACAGACCCACAATTATTGAATTAATGTTAGCTGGAAAATCACTACAGAAACAGCATCAACTTCGTGTTCTTATTCCATTGATGCGTTAACAATTTCACAATCTGCATTCATAATTTTCAGTTTTTTTGAAAACAATTTTCTGACACTAGGTGTGGTAGACAAGGTACGAACCCCAAAGGTCACTAATTATTACATACGGATTTGACGAAACTGTTACTAAATTTAAATTTTCCGTGTTTTTGTTTCCGTCTCAGAAAAAATCATGCATTTCTCTCCGTCTATGTATAATATACCATTAAGCAATAAATACAGCGATTCGGATACATGTCCACATGAACTTTTTCTTGAAATAACCCCTATATTATGCTCCTTGAGTGCCAGGAGAACTTCGTGGGACCCTGTAGAATCCACTTTTGGTCCTTTAGGAAGACGTCAAGTCAATCATTTAAATTTTTTATTACCACAGAAATAATAATACATGGATTTCGCAATTTAGAAAACTCTTTTAGTTCAAAGTTAGTGATTTAATTTGTAGTATTTGGTTTTTATACGTGGTTATTAGATTAGACAATCTCGACCAAAAGTGTATGATTTCACTTATAGATATTTTGAAAATAACCAAATAAAAATGTAGATTTTAATATTTTTATTCTATCCACCAAAGCAATAATGTGAAGTGTGTTGCCTAACTTCTGAAAATTGGTGTACAATTTTAGGTTAGGTTTTTTTAAGAAAACCATTAACATTTTTGAATGTATAATTTTGTTAATTACGAAATTAATTTAACACTAAGCCACTTGTGACAATCCACAGTGACGTCATGCTACTTCCTCTCTTACGAACTTGTCCTTCATTGTACTGGAATCTGATGCTGCTAAACTAGACATAATCAGGATTCCTCCTTTATTAGGATTGATCTATTTTAATTTGTGAGATGGACAATCTAAACTGAATTAATATCACTAAATAGCTGCAACAGGCACTGGTCATCTAAACAATGAAATATAAAAATTTGTGAAAAACTGTTTACTAACTTACTGTAAATATAAGGGACAAATCAATTGTAAAAAATCCAGCAGCCGAAATACTACTGTCTGCATGTAAGAGTTGAAGAGCAAAATTGTTAATCTAAAAATATTAAAACATATAATGTGTTCAACAATGTTCACAAATGTCGTATTACTTCTTTGCGTGAAATTTGAGAATTTGTAGTAACAGCAAGTTTTAACAGACTTTTCTTGATTAGGTTAGCCTGAAACAAGAGTGAAAAGATTAAAAAAATTAGCTGACGGTTGCTATTTACTGCGCGGCTGGCTGAATACCTTCATAATACAATGACTTAAGATTTTGCTATTAAAATAAGGTTCTATTGTGTGACTCGTCGACCGTTGGTGATGATAGCTTAGCTATTGACACGCATTCGGTGCTATTTGTTTTTGTTTGTGTAGTACGTGAGTATATTTTGTTCTTTACACTTGTGTATCTAATAGCTTAATATTGCATTGGCATATGCAGTGTTGCGTTTAGTTAATATATAGTTCTTACCAGCACCCGAAGATACAGAGAATTCGTCTTGGTTTAAATTTAGCAAAATGCATGATACTCACATAGCTCTGTAGTAAGGTCGCGGTTCTTTGTAACGGGTAGAAATGGCAATAGAAGCAGGTGTAACAAACAAGGGGCGAATGTCGATAGCTCAGTGGTTGGGGGAGGCGGTGTAACGGGGTTTTACATGTAGACGTATGGAACAACATTAGTCGCCATAGAAGAAGTCATAAATCAATGGGCGCCAGTTTGTTCAAAATCAAGGTAGGGGAGTCATTAGCACACAAATAAACGCTAGTACTCAACAGAAATGTTCAAAACAAACAAAGAACTTGCTTATCTTTCGTAGCGTCGCCCAGGTAAATCAGCAAAAAGCTACTAAACCTGTACTTTGTAAAAGCTTCAAAATATTCGCACGCAATCAGAACAAAATAATAATCAGAAATCTTAATCTTAAGAAAAAAATAGCAAAAAGTCGTTTAATTCGAAAAATTGCCTTTGAAATAATTAGCAACAAGAACGTAACCAAAACTATTACTGTCTACTAATTTATAATAAACCTTACATAATGATAAAGCATATAATGTTGCATGATTCATTGAAATAATACTCTTAAAATTCCTTAACATTATATATCATAATAATAAAAAAATAATCACTGAGTATAATGTATATTTATTTAAAACAAGGCAATCAAGTAAAATGACTTCCGACGGGAAGTTCCAATCTTCTGGTTGAAGATTCCTTCCATAAATGGCTCGTTCGATTCCCTGGTACCGGGTACATTTTGGTCGTTCGCGTTTTTGCCTATCCGAAGGTGTCCAATTCAATACCTGCTTCGGCCTTCTTGTTTCTTGCATCCGTTGCACATAAGACCGTACCAGGAAAATTGTTTTTCTGGAATCTCGTGCATTATGTTATTTTGTGCATTCATTTTCTCTCTCACAATTTCATTTCTAATGCGATCCTGACCGATTGTCACTTCTGTTGCCAGAAGTTTTCATTTGTAGTTTTCATTCAATTGTCATGCCTCGCAGCCATACAACAGGATACTCTTGTTGATTATATTGCGTAATTGTCGTTTTCTGTTTAGGCTCCCGCATTTATTCTTTCTTCAATTTCTTTCTCACATCTTCCATGGCTGGTAATTTTTTTATTACATTATTTTCCAGGTCCAAATGATCAGCATCTCCTCCTACACACATTTGTTTGGTTTTGTTTACATTTACTTCCAGTCCCTCTTTTTCGTATTCTTTAATAAATTTCAGTGGTATGTATTGTAAATGATCTTTATCGTGGGCAAGAACTACTTGATCATCAGCGAAATGTAACGTATACATTGTAAGATTTCCACTGATAGGTATTCCCATTTTATGTGCAAACCGTTTTACTTAAAATAAACGTAATTAATGGATAGAATCTTGCAAGTTCCAATTCCCAGAACCAAGTATTCTTCTTAAACCTTAATAATTATCCCTTTTATCCTCATATTGAACACAGAAAACATAACACAACTTAAGAATGCAAATATCACAATGCAAAAGGGCATCTGTACAATACTAAACAACAAAAGAACATCTGCGTTTTCAGATACAGTTTTGCAATTTTCAATGAAAACCATAAAAGTAATTAGAACCTTTCACAGATTTTCTGTCTTTTTCTTTCCATCTCACACTGACAAAGGCAGTTCTCATGCGATTGACCTAGTCGGAAAAATACCAGTCAAATCTTCAATTAATTTTTTTAACGAAACCAGGCAGTGAGCCAAAATGTCCCATTCGGTACTCTAACTTTTAATTTACAATCGCAAATAAACAGCGAAATGTTTAAATCTAATTCAGGCGTCCTTTTTAACTGACTGCTTCACCTGTGTTTATTCACGTAATCATTAACTTATTATACACAAGTCTTTACCATTTATACATGTCACGGACAAAGCACGAATTTAGACAAACCCCGTTTTGTTTAGACAAATCTAGAAGTGTCTGTTAATTCCAGCCAAAAGGCGAATTGGTGATGATTTCGTATCTTGTCTAGACAAATTGCGAATTGTCTAAAAAAACTTAGTCATTTCTAAATTTGTTTTGACAAAACGAGATTTGTATACATTTCTTGTATTGTCCGTAACATGGCACAAAGCACGAATTTAGATAGGAGCGACTAAAGAGAGGAACTCGTTCCCTGATTTGTGAATGCACTTAAAAACTTTCGCACGCTATGAATATACTTAATACAAAATTGTAGAGCAGTTCTGGTCTAGTGGTAATAGTCGTTTGCCACACAATTTGTGCGGGTTCGATTCTCGGCTGATGCAATTTTTTTAGGTTACAGTAGTTTGATTTATCTAATCTAATTCTGTTAGATTGTAAAGATCCAGCTTAACTTTACTAAAATTTTTGTAATTAATTATTTTTTTAATTGCCCTACAGTAATCAAGTTAGATAAAGTTGCATAAAATTAAAACCAATTGCAAAAGATTGCGCGATATTGCATCACAAATAATTAATTTTAATCCCCTCCGACGTAGATATCAAAAAGCATCAAATGCTCTTACGTCAGAGAATCCTCAGCCAATCACAGCCGGAGGACCCCTGCATAGAAGCCGGACCCACCCACCGCGAATTAACTACAAAAACCGCGGCGCTACCGGAAGAAATTCTACTCTACACTCTCGCTAGCTACTCTACACTCTCGCGCTACTCTACTCTACTATCTCGGGATACTCTCTGCCTACTCTACTCTCTGCCTACTCCGTTCTATACTCTCGCGTCTCCAGCATCTAGAATCTAGAACCGAGATCCGGACCGCGCGCGCCTGCCGTAGTTAGTTTCGTTGTGTACGTCGCCGACCTGTCGATTGCCGCATCCGTTCATCCTGAACCGTCGTGTATCTTTAGTCGCGTTACTTCGCCGCCGTCACCGGTAAATCAGCGTTATACAATCAAACTGCTGGTTGAGATATGCTAAGGTTAACAGCGCGTAAGTTTTATTGCACCACTTTTCTTAAACATTACACCAGACACCTAGAGAAACGAAGGGCTGCAGAACCCGAAAGTTATCTCACCGTTCCAGTACACACACCATAAGTATATGACAGGCTGTAAAGCCTGAAGTCACCTTCTCCAAACATACACACCCCAGAAGTCACGATAGGCTGTAAAGCCTGAAGTCACCTTCTGCAAACATGCACACTAAAAGTCACGACAGGCTCCCCGCGAGATCCATTTATACAGCATTCGACGGGCTGGAGCCTGAATCTTATAAAGGGCTCTCCATTAAACATATATTACACATACAATACACCGACCAGATCCTGAAAAAAATTAGCAATACAAACAAGCGACGCCTTGACCTGGAGATAATCTCCGTATTCTTATAGATCACCCGCGTGATCTTCCAGTAAATAAAGACGAACCCGTGGTGCGTTTACGTAATAAATTGCATATAACGTGGTCCAGCGTCTCGCGAACCGACTACAATTTGTTAGATATCCTTCTAATAATATTTCTTAATAAAGTAAATCCGGTACGATAAACATTCCTGTATTGCGAGTATATTTTCACGCCACGAAAAACTATCCACTATTTCGTTCCCGAAGGCCTGACTAATTTAATAGATTACGAACATTATACATGTAAATTCTCTCATTTTAACTCCGAGAATAATCGTATACTTAAGACATCTGCATTCCGTCTGAAACAATTCTCAGAATTGTTTAATTTAGTTCACGCAGTCCTAAAAGATCGTGTGAACCCGCCTCAGATTAATTCGTTTATAACAATTAATAATAGAAGCAATGTTTAATAATAACTAACGTAGATAAGTTCGTGATAAACTCCGTCTTCCCTGTATGTAATAGCTTCGCTTATAAGAAAGTTATACGCGTTTAACAAAAACAGACGTTTTTTAATAATAAAGAATTAATGCGTCTTATTTCCGGGCGTAATTAAATGTTATGTATTAATTAATGTAAATACGTTCTGAATTAATTAAGAAATCCTGAGACCATCCTGATCAGTTAGAGTAAATAATCAAACGCGTACGAACAATTTGCATTCAGAAATGTATAAATATTAACCTGTCCTTTGTGAAGCATTCCAAGTACTGAATTCACATCTATTCAGTCTGAAAGCCAAATCACATATAAGAATAGTCATGTGCACCAAAGTTACTTTAAATTATTGATTTTTCTTTGACATGCTTATAAACACCAGCGCCATCGTTGTCCTCGGGTTATGTAATACAGAGAATATTACACAACGCTACCTGATAAATAGCACGCCACCGTTTAAAGGGCCGGCCTAAGCGTTCGTAATAAATCAAAATAAATCGTCATTATCAGAATTTTTGGTCCTAACACACTAGCAATTGAACCACAATAACTTATATTTCCACAGAAACGTCTCAAGAGCCAATAATTCCACCACTACCTCCACGGGGGACCAACCAAAACGGGCTCTACCATGAAGGACACTCCGGTTAACCTGATATAAGATTTTTCTTGTTGGTAATTTAATTCACCTAGTTTAGTATCTGATTATTTAGTTTTATAGAAGAAATAGGTAATATACGTTTAAAACATTTTATTGTAATTATTCAAAGTGTACAGTGTTAAAATACGAACCACTCCCGTCTTATTAAGACAAGACCCGATTTGATCTAGACCGAGGCAAATTAAAATAAACCATTTTAATTATTGTAAGCAAAGTGGCTTACAAGGTTACAGTAGTTTTGTTTATCTAATCTAAACTAGATTATGATGCAATTTTTTTTAGGTTACAGTAGTTTTGTAGATCTAATCTAATTCTGCTAGACTACAGTGGTTTTGTTTATTTAAACTAGACAAAAAAAAATACATTTCTGCCAAATTCTCACGCGTGCGCAGGTAGTAGAACAGATTCATCTTCTTAGTCGCTCCTATTTAAACAAATCCCGTTTTGTTTATGCAAATCTAGAAAAGTTTCCATTAGTAGGGGCTCCCCAGCGCCTCATTTCTAACATGTGGTTCGCCTCGGTCCTATTTAGAAAGCCCTTCCAGATTAGATTACTCCATCTACTCGTACAACCGCATCTTTTCTTATGTTACAGTTCTTGTAACATAACAAATTTCTTTTAAAAATCACTTGCTACCTTAAAAATCTGCATTGCTTACGGGTTAGGAATACATGTTAACATTTTTGTTTAGTTGCTAACGTTAAAACATTTTTTTCTAAAAATAAGTTGCATGTAATTTAAAAAGTACTTACTTCTACAACCAAACTCTGACAAAACAAAGATCATTTTCTTGCAACAAAATGCTAAACCCAAACGTTCGGCTTATTTCGAGAATAAACATAGGCGTGACAACCGATGAGCTACGCTTGTGCGTAGAAACAAGTGTGATATACCAGTGCGTAAAGAAGTAAGGATACGTTCCCACTGAATGTCCTTCGCAATAAAAATACTAACAGTAAAATATGTTTTACTTACGTTTTGCTAAAATAGCTGCAATGCCCTATAATTTCTCCGCTATCTAAAATAAAGAGTCCCACATAACTTCCAATAATACCAATAAACACTTTGTTAAATTTTTCATTCACAAGTACATACCAAACTTCGTAACAAAGCACAGATAAAAGTATAAAATTTACAGTAACTGTGCATAACAACATTATAGAGTAATATTTGCTAAAAGAGCACACGTATAGATCTTTTAATTGCCAATAAATGTTTACAATTCTGTTAAAGTCTTCGTAATTGGTCAAAGTAATTAAATGCTGATTCAATGTTGAATATCGATACGACATCATAAACAACCAAGCATTGTATGAGAGAAAAAATGCTTTTCTGTATACAATTATTAAGACATACATCAAATTCATTAGAAAACCCGGTATGTTTGGCCACGCAATTACTAAAATTGTAAGAATTACAATAAAGAAAATTGTACTGTGCACTAAAATATAAAACACATAACATTTTTTTGCATAATTATGATCTACTGCAATTCCAATTTTTCCGAAGTTTTTGTCAATTTGTATAACTTTCTGTATTAATGAAACAAAGCTCGTTGACAGCTTTCTATTCGTTGCCAAGATAAATAGTAGTGAAAACAAACAAGACAATGTCTCTAATAGAAAAACAATGTTTGCTACTATGTCGAATTGATTTCTGGTAATACAAACAAAAATAAGTGTCAACATTTGAACTATTAATAACAGATAGTACACAGTCTTACACCAAGTGAAATGTTTTGATCTGATTATTTTTACTGGTTCATGTTTAAAATCTATACTGAATTCAGATAATCCTAACACTTTTTTTACTATATAAATTGGATATATTGACGACATAAATGAGGACATGCTTGCGGTGTATGCGTTATTAAATTACTATAATCAACTTGCGTGAATATCGATTTGTATAATTACATCATTTAATAATCTAATGTGTACAGATCATTAATTATCTGGTAAAGGAAGGTATAGTTATTGATATGACGCGTTAACTGTAGTATAGGCAACCAACATACATTGAACCATTCGTTTAATATTAGTCGAAGCGGTAAACACTTTTTAAAGGCAAAATATATAAAGCCTCATTTTTTCATACCTGTAGAACAGGACCTAACGGTCATTTTGAGCCGCAGCACAGTGTAATCGGACTCATAGGAGCCGAGCTATGTTCAAAAGTGTTCAAAATGTTCAAAAATTAATTTTTGTCGCTCAGAAATAAATTTGGTGTCGTTTCCGCATAATTTAGAGGTAAAAAATTCATTGAAACTTATTTCAAGTTTCAAGAAGGATGTAATAAAAAAAGGTGTCGTAACGTAGGTGTGTAATATACAAAATTTTAAAATAATAAAAAGTAAGTTATAAAGTAATGAAATAATAAGTTCCCTAAAAATACAAACGTTACACCACTTATAGTTGCGCCTTTGACTCAAGTCGGTTGATTAATAGGGCGGGTTCAAATAAAATGATTTGCTCGATTATTTTCACTTACCATCAATAATAAAAAAATGTAAAACTAATGAAATTATTTCGGGCGCCAAATTGTTTTTTTTTTTAATATCGGAACAATTAAACCGAATTTATAAAAATGTAAAAAAATAACAATATACAGACTATGTTTATTAAATATCAAATGTAATGATGAAATAATGAAGGTCTTAAAATTATGCTTAAAGTACTAAATAAATCACTAAATAAATACCTTAGAAATTTTGGTACACCAACTTTCCTTTTTTGACAACCTCTGGTATCTAAATATGATTACGAAGCGGTTAACCTGCATGAAGTCATTTTTACGTCATCATGGTGCAATCTTGACATAATGTTATCAGCCGCACCCCAAACTGCAATTATCTTTAAAAATCCGTATAAATCTCTTTTTAAAACTTTTAAATCCACTTCTTATAGCATTATTTGGAAGTTTTCCATCCAAAAAAAAATTGCAATCATAAAACGAAAAATGTACGCCACAATAAAATCAAATGCGTACTTAAAAGGTAATTACGTTGTAAATTGAAGTAATGATAAACGCATAATTAAAGTAAAAATGGTAAAAAAATACATAAAGAAAGCGCCTAAAAAGAACAAATGCTTTAATTTTATGTAAATGTATTAAAAATATATCTTACCACCAATTTGATGGCACTTTCACATAAACTTAGGTAAAAATCAAAAAGAAGCAGCTCCCTGCTTCGACATTAAAACAGGAAGTGAAAAAAATGGAGGTTTTCGAAGTAGATGATGCGGTTCTGCGCACAAGATATGAGCAGAATAACTTAACGCAGACGCGTTGCTTATGGAATCAAGTCACGATGCGTTGCGCAACTCAAATGACTAGAAAACAGTTTATGGGAATATAAATCTTTACGAAAATATGCACTATGTAGATATGCAAATTAAGTTGCCTACCTCATACCAATATTGTAAAATAATTAAAATTTTCTTGTATTTAGAGCTAGATGAAGGAAATATCTTAAATTGAGGTATATTTTATACAACACAAAAAAAGAGTTGTTACAAGGAGCCATAGTTTACGCAGCAGATGTCGCCATTTTACAAAAAAAAAACTTAACTTAGGTCCTTTGTCCTTTGTAAAATAGGCATTCGGCAACGCGATTGTCACCATTATTTTAATTTGTGTCCGAACTCAAAAGTGATTTCTTCTTCTGTCGGTTTCGTCGCTGTCAACACGAGTTTCAACAGAATCAACAATAATTGCTACATTATTTCTGAATTCTGTTGAAACTCGTGCGTCTATTCAGTTTAACTGTTTGTTATGCGCTTCTCGTTCGACATTATTTGACAAGTTGCTTCTTACGAGGCAAGTTATCTTTAATAACAGGCATAACTTTGTCAATACTCTTTGGTTCAGTGGTGCCGGTAGTTTTTGAGCAGTTAATATTAATTTAATCTTCTATGCCAGTAACCACGTTGGACTTTAGCGTTTTTCTCTGTAGTATTATGAGAAATATTTTATTGTTATAATTAGTAAATAACATTGCACTTTTTTTCGAAGTAATTTGGTCATTATTGAGACAGATAATAACAATTATTTTGTAATGAAGGTCCTTTGTAGAATTCTGTGTCTTCTTATTGCGTAAGTTAGGTATTTTTGCAAGTAATACAAATAAGTAGTATCTACCACTCATTGATTGAACGTGGTTTGGTTTTTATTGTGACCTATTATTATCTGCATCTTTATTTGCAGATTGGTACTGGTGGTATGGATAACAAAAAGAAACTGGTGCTGGCAGTAGCAGTGCCTCTTGATAGGGTGGAGAGCAAACTGAACTGGTCCCTTTGTTGTTTCTGTCAAAAAAGTGTTGAAACGATCAGCATGGGCAGCATGGAAAGATGATTATGGTTTTACCGAGGCATTCAAGCACCTGGCAGCTCCTGAAGACAAACCGAGTGATGAGGTTATGAAAACCTTGGAGCTATATGGGGCGGATGGCCAGTGCGAAGGAGTAAATGCCGCCGAAAGCTCTTCACCACAGGAAAAATTGGCCTTATCAGGAAGTCGACTGCACATTCGAGCTGCTTATCAGGCCGGTCAATGTAAAGATACAATGTGCACGATATACCTTCTCCTGATCAGTGGGGCTGGAAAATGACGTCTTCTGGATGGCAGCCCCACTGAATCAATCAGGATAGCATCTGGAAAACCTGTAGGGAGCTGAGCTTGTGCGACTGTTCTTCCGACTGCAGCACAAGGAGATGCAGTTATGTTCGCTCTGGAATTCCTTGCGCCCTCTCATGCAAAAAATGCCGGGGGGCTTGCCAAAATTCACAGTAAGTGTTGAAACAAAAAATCTCGTTTTAGTATAATAATTGCACAATTACTATAATATAGTGCATAATTTTAAGACAGTATTATTTTCAGGAAAGATGATTCACAGGCTGAATACAATGAGGACAAAATTGTTATGTTGTAAATAAGACATTTTATTTATTTATTCGTTTTAATTTAATAAACGTTATTTTTTATAACCATATTGTGTTTCTTTGAAACTGTTTTTTATTGTTTTAAAACTATTTAAACGTACTGAACGTTCTTCTTGTTACACGTTTTAATCTTAGAACCTTTCAAATTCAATAATAAATAATAATAATAACCTTGAAGGTTGGCTCAGTTTTTGATGTCATTTTGGATATCAGCAGTGTCTTTTTACCCGAAAAAGACACCCATCTTGCCATTATTGAGAAAATTTAGAAAAAGTTACACTTAGGCCCGATTTTTCAAAATGGAGGCATCTGCTGCATGAACTATTGATCCTACAAACTTGGGATAAGTTTCAATGATTTTTAAATTTGAAACGACACCAAATTTGTTTCTGAGCGACAAAAATTAATTTTTGAACATTTTGAACACTTTTGAACACTAAATTGAACATAGCTCGGCTCCTATGAATCCGATTTTAGTGTGCTGCGGCTCAAAATGACCTTTAGTCCCTGTTCTAAAACTATGCAAAAAATCACGCTTTATATATTTTTTGCCGTTTTTTTTGCGTACCGCTTCGACTAATACACTATGTCCAAGATAAGGATTCTCACGGAAATGGTAATAGATACAACTCCGGTTAAGTGGAAAAAAGTTGTATAATTAGGAGACCAATAAAATGACACAAAAAAATCGCTGGTGTAACTTTTTGTTTTTGAGATATTTGAAAAAATTTGAATTTTTGTAATTTCTATTTAATTTTTTCTAGCGTTATTATAAATGCTACACCAAAACTACTTTTTCATGGCAACTTATTAAGGGCTTTAACATGGCATAGTCAGTTTTTCAATCGGACGTTTCCTATTTTTATAGCCACCATCAACTAATTTTTTTTAAATAGGGTCCTGACATTTTGAAAACTAATTATGAAAGGTTTTTTATTACAAATTCTGAAATGTATCCCATTCGATGGTCTGATCGCGTTTTGAACCTTTTATGGACCATCATCACTAAATTTCTGAATACAGACCTGCATCTTCAAAAAAGTTTATTTAGTTAACTTTCCTTTGGGTTTAATATTTTATAAAATAAAGAAAAGTACTAAAATAAACTATTATTAATTATGCAACTTAATATAAAAAAAAACCAAATGCTTGTAAAATTAACATTAAAGTTACCTATTTGAATGATCGTTATTCCAAAAAAAAATTGATTTTTCCGAGCTGATAAAAGTTTTTCACGAATCTCCAAAGATAAAATAATATCTTACAATTCTATCTGCGACACCATAACAACGTGATGTGATGTTCTAAACAAGAATAAATAAAAAGGCTTTGATGTAATTCAGTGTCTGTCATAATTTTGTATTGTACAGGGTGGCCAACTAAGAATCGAGGTACTGTATCTGGGAAACTATCCATCGTAGAGGGTTGCGCAAAAAAAGTTATCACTAAAACGGCCAATACAAAAACCCGGAAAATATTTTCAAGTTTCTGAAATGGCCGCTAGGGGGCGTAACCAAATAAAAAAATAACTGATCTTTGAAGTCGAGGATAATCTGAACTTGTTTTGTTTGGCACTTTTTGACGTATCTATAAAATAAAGTAGTGGTGTGTGTGTGCGTGTGTGTGTATGTGTGTACATGTGTGCGATTCGTGCGAATATGCGTGTGTGCGTG
This sequence comes from Vesta saturnalis, assembly GCA_036346205.1. Lineage (NCBI taxonomy): Eukaryota > Metazoa > Arthropoda > Insecta > Coleoptera > Lampyridae > Vesta > Vesta saturnalis. The sequence goes on from JARFJB010001678.1 coordinate 167,051, forward strand.
TGTGCGTGTGTGCGTGTGTGCGTGTGTGCATGTGTGCGTGTGTGTATGTGTGTGCATGTGTGCGATTTGTGCGAATATGTGTGTATATGTGTGTGCGTGTTTGCATGTGTGCGTGTGTGCGTGCGTTCAAGTTTCTAAAATGGCCGCTAGGAGGCGTAACCTAATAAAAAAATAACTGATCTTTGAAGTCGAGGATAATCTGAACTTGTTTTGTTTGGCACTTTTTGACGTATCTATAAAAATAAAGTGGTGGTATGTGTGTGTGTGTGTGTGTGTGTGTGTGTGTGTGTGTGTGTGTATGTGTGTACATGTGTGCGATTCGTGCGAATATGTGTGTATGTGTGTGTGTATGTGTGTGTGTGTGTGTGTGTGTACGTGTGTGTGTGTGTGTGTGTGTGTGTGTGTGTCGTGTGTGTGTGGTGTGTGTACGTGTGTGCTGTGTGTGATGTG